>VZTV01063836.1:1718-24874 GCA_013400875.1 Anhinga rufa
GGAAACGGCCTCAAGTTGCACCAGGGGAGGCTTAGATTGGATATTAGGAACAATTTCTTCCCTGCCAGAGTGGTCAGGCGCTGGCACAGGCTGCCCAGAGAGGTGGGGGAGTCACCGTCTCTGGGGGTGTTCAAACACTGTGCAGACGTGGCACCTGGGGACATGGTTTAGGAGGCCTGGGGGTGTTGGGTTGACACTTGGACTTGATGTTCCTAGAGGTCTTTCCCAGCCTTAATGATGCTATGAACCTAGCCTTCGTATTAGAGGGTCAGCATTTGCACCCTATCCGTGGCTGCCCGGCCTTCTTGCTCACATACACTGCTACCCACTAAGAGGTTTTGCAAAGATAAACACATCAGTTGCTAGTAATGCTGTCATTATTTATGCTGGGAGGAGGAGGGGAAGGACAGGGGGAGATAGCCGGAGCGCTGCACCCTGCACTTGCGAGGCAGTGGGCAGGCAGCCCGGGCTCAGGGCAGGACCCGTGGCCTGAGGCCACCCCCGGCACCCTGCCGTGGCGCCTCAGCACGGCGCTTTGCCTCTTGGCTGAGACAGGGTCCGAGAGAAAGGCCAGGGCATCACCTCTCTGCTCCCTGCCTTCCCTCCGGTGGGACGCGATGGGGCAGCGCTGTGCCTGGGCGCCCTGGCCCAGGCAGCAGGCACCTCGGGGCCCTGCTGGCACGGCCAGGCAGGGAAAGGCCTTCCCATCACGGCAAGGCCGGGGGAAGGACCATTTTCAGCCTCTTGGCTTTTTTGAGGCAAAGCAGCCCTGTTTGGGAAAGGCCACCGCTGCAGTTCATCCACCCGCCATGGCTTTAGAGGAGTCGGTTCAGCTGGGACTGGGACAGACGGCCCGGGCATGAGGACACAGATGCTCTGCAAGGGAAGCAATCCACTCCAGACACCTTTTCAGCCATCGCAAGGCCTAAAACTGCAGCTGCACTATCATGTTTTAGTTTCACTGAAGTCAGAAAGCATCGGCCCAGATTCTCAAACACAGCCAATCTACCTTACAGTTGTGGGGAAATCTCTCCCCTCTTGTACAATTCACAGCCCTTAATCCTCTCTTCATGGAGGTATATTTTTTCCTACCAGGAAAGATCCACTGCTGCCATCATGTACTGCGCTTTTTCTCCATGCTTCAAGTCCTTGTCTTGAGGCAGAGGAATATGTATCAATTCCCAGATCTGAAAGGTTTCAACCCCACAATTCTCACTTCTTATTAGGGTTCCTTAATCACCAGGCTATTCTAATGTGGGAAAAATCTCCACCCCTCCTTTGAAGGCATTTCACCTTACATAAAAATGCACCAGGCCACAGGGAAAGAGAAGGAAGGAACAAGACTATTTACCGGTTATGGTGCTTGCCAAAGCCCGGAGCTCAGGTCTCCCAGTCAGTGCGCAAATTTAATCGTGTCCCCACCTACTCTCTCTTTGCCCAAGAAAGAGCTTTAAACATTCTACGTGCACACACAACGGTAACACTTTCAACATCCCCTTTCCACCCTAGATGGTAATTAGAGATGAGTCTGCTCAGGTGGAGTAGGAAAAAATACAGACCCGTAGCCACTGAGTTATTAGATAAATAGCCACCTGAATAGGGACCTTCGACTCACCATTTCTTATAAGAAAGTAGAAACCACCATGGCGCGTTAGGTGACGGCAAGCTTTGCCTGACAAGGCCTTAGTAAAAAGGCAAAATTTCCCACTGCATGCATTGATTATACAGTGAAAAAACCCTGGTTCTTGCACCAGAGTTCCTGGCTGTGCAAGTAAGAGTGCTTCTCCTCTTTGGTCCGTGTTTTGTCACTTTGGCCCACCCGACACAGAGCCACTGGTGACCATCCCCTCTCAGCACACACACGTGCAGTCTCGCTGCTGCTGCTCACCCCGCCTCTGTCAGGCTACCACAGAAATTCACTGATGGAGACCAAGACAAAGCCCGTCAAAAATCTTATGTGTCCCTACATGTATTTTTACAAGAAGAAAATAACTGTATAGCCAGTTTCCATCATGAAATGCTGAGGTCATGAGTCTGAGAACATTCACAAGGTTTTGGTTTCTGGGGTTTTTTGGTTTTGTGTTTGTTGGTCCGTCGTCCGTGTCCCCCCCCCAATTCCCCTCCCTTTGCAAGAAATCAATTTCCTTAAATATATATTTCACCAGCAGGCCCAGGGAATGTGTCCCAGATACAATAGATGAGTAGAAATAAGTTCTTTTATTAGAAGGATCAGCTGCTAAATACATTCCAGTAGAGGTGTCAAACAGATTTTATGTCGAGAGCTAATCACATTTATAATTATGGTCTTCAGGCTGACTATACGGAGTTAGGGTAAAGTCTTACGCTTGATCAAAAGCAGATATCCTACGTACATCAATAGGTTTATAAAAAGATTGAGAAAGGAATTTAGACCAGATGGAGCAACTAATTTTTCTAGTTTAGCTGTATCATTTGGTTGAGAAACAAATGGTTGTTGATGCATCTACAAATCAGGTACTGACAAATTCTCTGAGAAAACTGGCTACTCAAAGTGCCACAGTCTTGCTCCAGAGTTAAATAAGTTGGAAAAGTGTTATAGCAGGTCTTGCCTCCTCAACAGACAGGCGACACTTTTTATATTGTTTTAAACGTACCTATTTCTAAAGCGACTGAGTTAGAACGGTACAATTTCTTACATGTAGATATTATCAAAGTGAGTAAAAATACTGGCAAACTCTACCACTACTGATAGATGATACCAGTGTAGTTTATCCCTATTAGAGAAGGTACTCATGAATCATCACAGCTGCGTATATACCGGGTCACAGGTTATGAAAAAAGCTTAACTCTCTAAGGGAAAAAAATATTTATTCTAACTAAAACACTTAAACTTGTATAAACATAGTGTTCCACATGGTTAGTCGTGTTTGCTGGTTAATGGGATTGTGTCAATTTACATTTATACTTTTAAGCTATTAAACTTGCACACACTCCAAGTTCACAATCTAGTGTGATATTCTAGCCAGCCTGAGATCAGCAGAAGTTCTTTAGCAATCCGAAGGAAGACAGGATTCCTCTTGGGGTGAAAAAAGCCCTAAAGCTTACAAATTCTAAATCCATATAAATCAGAACTAAATATGTGCAACACAGTTGTGCCATTCATGACAGTTTGGGAAGGGGCTTGGGAGTACCTTGGACAAACCAGCAATTTTGGTTTTCTGTCTGTGATGAGAAACTTCGCTCAGATGGCGAAATCTTAAGACACCATGCATGGTAGATCAGCAGTAAATAGGCAAAAAAGAAAACATTGAACACATGTACTTTTAGATGTTATGCAAAACTGAGGAGAGCAGGCTTTGGCCATTGTATCACAGTCAGCTTTGAGCTGACGCCTCTCAGGGTAGTCAGAGCATGGGGAGTTCAGTCAGCCATCTGGCTGATAGTCATCCCTCATGCTTTACTCAAGAAACTGCTGCATTTCAGTAATGGGCAAGATGTGTGCATTTTTACCTTGTATATATTATTTACACAGAAAAGACTTGTCCAGGTCTTTTCCAAGAAAATAATAGAATAATAATTTTGAAATTAACTAAAAAAAAAGACCCCCCCCTTTAAATTAGAAAGTAAAGAAAGAAAGTAAAGGAAAATGGAAGTTTCTACATGTAAAAAAACAACTTCTTACGCAGAGCGCCTCTGAAAATATTTACATCTGTTCTGATAGCTAATCATCTTGGATGAAGCAAATGCAATAATTTAGTTGTATTGCTCAGTAATTTAGCTAAGTTTTTGTATGCATCGATACACAGACTAGTTTACACACTAACTTGAGTACTAGCAGAATGAGGTAGTCAGTTTTGCATCTCCATCCTGAAAACAATCATTGCATAACCATATTGTTTCATCATCTATTAAATGTTAAACTCATTTGTGCAACATTATCCCAGTCTTTTTGTTGCGGACATTAAAATGAGGGCAGGCATATTTCTGTGAAGTCTCTTTTGATGTATTTTGTAATAGTTTAATTCTGGAAAAAAAAGCATTGTAAGCTTTAGAACAGATAAAAGGAAACTACGCTCTCCACACCCCCATCACAAGCTGTCCTTAGGAATGCGAGCACATACAATTCTGCAAGTGTAATAATCATCATCTTGCTCATTACCTGGGACCTCCAGGGCTAAATCACAAACCTTTACACCTCAGGTTAAATACCCTAGCAAGCAGCTGTAGCATGCTCATATCCGCTGTTGGCCAGATGCAGACACAGAGTGGGAGGCACAGCACAGTGAACAGTGGGCTACATATGCATACCTACTCAAAAGCAAGTTAAAGATTGGCTAGAGACTAATCTATTTTATAGGCTAAGAAATTGATTTTCAGAGGAGCTGAACTACAGGTGCTCAAGTCTCTTAAAAAAAAAAAGAAAATCAGCCTACCTCTGGTGGTACTATTAGCAGGGTTCACTACAGTACAGGAAAGTATGGGAAACATTATCTTGGATCCTGGCGTTCCCCAAGTCAGGGTCATTTGTGTGCAGCGTGACACAGGTATTTTTTTCCTGGAGTGGTGGCTAAGGGCAGTTGTTTGTAACCACAAAACGAGGGACAGAATGGACTACAAGTGTCATCCGTAGCAGTAACATCCAGTTATTTTTGGATACAGTGTACAATGTACTTAATCAAATCCTCCTCATCAGAACGATAAGAGGTGATACGATGCTTTATATTCTATTACTGATAAGTAAAGAGAATATTAGAAATAAGCCAGTTGTAGAAGTCAGCTCTGGATCGAGTCAGACAAAACTGATTTAAGTTAAGCAGGGGAATTAATGAAAGAGGTCTCTAAAGGTTTCCATTTCAGAGGACAAACTCTGGTGTGGTCATGTCAGCCGGACTGAGGAGCTAACAGATTAACTCTAGGAGCCTCGTTAATCTCCACTCCATCTCGGAACTCTAGAACGTGAGACCGGAACAGTAGCGAGGACCTTCTGCCAAACTTAACCAAAACAAAATTGGCACAAAAATTACTAAAGACTATTTTAGGAAGGGAAACGTGATGTCTGAGATTGATATGTTTATCATTCTGACTCCAGCAAGAGCCAAAACTTTGCAGTGAAAAGGCACAGAAAAAAAATATTTAGAAGATATAGTCTGGTATTCTGGAGATCACAACACACTAAAATCTTTCCTTGCTTTAAAAAAACAAACAAACAAACCAAACCAAACAAATCTGAGCATTCTGGGCTAAAAAAAAGGATCCTTAGTGTCATTTCTCAACATTAATAAGAAGGCTCTGCTAAAATACAGTGACTGTGGATCACCAGGGTAAGGCAGCTGGTGCAATTTCTAAGAGACAAGGAAAAGTAATAGCATTGTGTGAAGCACTGGGAAGAGCTCACCTGAAATACTGCACACGGTCTGGTCACCTGCGTTCGAGAGATTAACTGGCACTAGAGCAGGTAGAGGAGAAGGACTACTGAGGAGATCAGGGCAATGGAAAGCCTATTTTATGAAACAAGATTAAACAAGCTTGATTTGTTTAGTCTACTATAACAAAAGCTGAGAGAGGATAGGCTTGCTGTCTAACTGTGTTAGGTAAAAAGCTGAGAGGAGAAAAAAAAGGACTATTTAACTTAAAAAATTTTGGCACAAGACCAAAGGGACTTTAGCTAGCCATGAATAAACTAAGCTTGGAATTAGAAGATGGTTCTTAACCAACAGAGCACTGGCGATAAGCCTTCCTAAGAGCTAGTGCAGGGGGAGGTTTGTTTTTGGGATTGTGGTTGCGTTTTTTTGTTTGTTTTGGTGGGGTTTTTTTGCCTTTTGGGGGNTACCATGATTAAACAATTAAATAACATTTTTATGGTGAAAGGAGCTGCATGATACTAATGGTTAGGTAAACAATAGTTTAAAAACCGTGTATTTTTGCTTCTAACACTTAGGAAGCCCCAGTTTGTTTTTTTAACAGCAGAAGTAAATCACAAAAGAAGCAATTAGAGCCAACCACCTTACACATAAAAAAATGCTACGGAACCCCCTTCTGAAGAGGAAAGCCATCCTGACAAACTATTATTTTTTTCCTATAGAAAACGAGTTATTAGAAAAATCCACGAAAGCCTTAAGTCAAACAAATCAACTTTTATGTTTCTGAAGAAAAAAAATCCCGCCAAAAGTAATTTCCGCTTAAAATGAAATATCATACCGCAAGGTACGTAAGTAGCAAGGAACCTAAAGGCTACTTTAATGTCAAACATAAAATCCTCTGTTTTAAAGGAAATGACTCTTCCTAAGAGCTACATTTATATACTTATACAGCGAACTAAAGTTTACTTTCAATAGCAAAAGGAATAACATTTGAGGCAAAGAAGACGTGAGTAGATGATGACTTGTGAAAGGATTTTTCTTGATGTATACTTAAAAAAGGCCAGAAAGAAGTCACTGCGACAACAAAAATTCCTCAGATTGAAAGAAAAAAAAAGGTAATGAATTCCTGCTTAGCCACTGACCTGCTTGCAGTCCTCACAGCCCTCGGCCCGGGTGTCGGGGAGAGCAGAGGGCCGCGCCAGCCCGGCCGCAGCTCAGCGCCTGCTTCTTGCGGTCCATCGGTCGGTCTGTCTGTCCGTCCGTCTGTCCGTCCGCTGACAGGAAACGGCTCCCTCTCCACAGGCAGCCGAGCCCCCGGCTGCCTGCACCGAAGGCCTCCTGGCAGCCATCCCTTCCCTTTTGAAGAGGAACCTGGCATGATGAGGGTTGATTGCCCTTAGGTGCGCCAGCTGAACCACACAGTTTCCCTCCATTTGCCCAATTAGCGTGACTCGGCGGATTTCCGTGAGGGGGCTGCGGCGGCTGCGCCCAGGCGCTTCGCACCGGGTTTCCTCTCACGAGTAACCGGGGAGGGGGACATGCTGAAATCCTCCCGCTCTCCCGCAGCCATGGCTGGCCCGGGGCCCTCAGCGGCCAGGGGCTGAAGCAGCGGTGCGGCCGCTGCGGAGGGGAGGTGCCGGGGAACCTTCTGGAAGCCCTGTGGGGCGGCGGGGGCGCTGCCGGCAGGGCTCGGGGCTGCGGGCTCCGTGGGGCGGCGGGGGTCCCGCCAGCTTTGCCTTTACAGCCCAGGCACGCAGCGCCGGGGTTCTGTGTAGGGAATGAGGTGCTGCCGACACGACGGCCCTGAGGAAAGCGCCAGGTCTGGCCGCCCCACGTGCTGGCTAGGCCCTTGGCTCCAGCCACCTGAGGAGCCCTGTGTTTAGGAGGAAGAAGGAGGGGTGCGCTCCGGATTGCACCCGCGCCGAGCGCTCCACGTATACAAACGAGAGGCAGCCAGGCCTTCGGAATTACCCTTTCCCCAGGCAGTTTTTACCTTGAATACTGTGGAGCTAACGCTCTCTAAAATTAACGCTGGGCTTGTGCAAGCGGAGTGACACAAGCACGGGCTGCATCACTCTTAAATACATCTTTATTTTGTTGTGTCATACATCAGAATAGCCAGCAATTGGGTAAGGTTGATGATACATATTAAAAGAACAAAACCATATCCGAAATGGAAGAATTACCTTGTTCACTGATCCTTTTTCAGAAACCTAGAATGACTTCCCCGGCAAGAAAACCAATTGGTCTTGGGCTCGCACGCTTCTGAGAAACGTTATCGCTGAATGTTTGTGTAATGCCTGATATCTATAGTCTGCTGCGACATTAAACAGGGGTGCGGACTCCTGCCCACAGCACGTAAACTGTAAATGCGATAATAGTGCTGACCCCTTCGTTCCAGTCTGCTGGCCGAAGCACCGGGGCTGGAGTTGTAATTGTAGTAGGAAGAAAAGCAGATCGATCTTCACGGGCTCTTCAGGAGCTGGTCTCTGCTGAGAATACAGCCGGGGCAGGTTCATGTTAAACACGCCTGAACAGCCAGCACCACATAATTTCTTATGGACTAGAAAGTAGCCATTTGGTGGTGGCAACTTTTAGGAGCAACTGAATTAAAAGATATACTTGTTTATTCAGAGAAAGATGTTAATAAGGTGTCGTGGTTTGGCCCCAGCCAGCAACCAAGCCCTACGCAGCCGCTCACTCACTCCCCCCGATGGGATGGGGGAGAGAATCGGAAGAGTAAAAGTGAGGAAACTCATGGGCTGAGATAAAGACAGTTTAATAGGGAAAGAAAGAGCCGCGCACGCAAGCAAAGCAAACCAAGGCATTCATTCCCTGCTCCCCACGGGCAGGTGGGTGCTCAGCCGTCTCCAGGACAGCAGGGCTCCATCACGCGTAACGGTGACTGGGGAAGACAAACGCCATCAATCCCAATGTCCCCCTGTCCTGGCCAACTCCCCCCAGTTAATATACTGGGCATGACGTCATATGATATGGAATATCCCTTTGGCCAGTTTGGATCAGCTCTCTTGGCTGTGCCCCCTACCTTCCCGGCTTCTTGTGCCCCCGGCAGAGCATGAGCGGCTGGAAAAGTCCTTGACTAGTTCAGCACTACCCAGCAACAACTAAAAACATCAGTGTGTTATCAGTGTTATTCTCATACTAAGTCCAAAACACAGCACTGCACCAGCTACAGTGAAGAAAATTAACTCTATCCTAGCTAAAACCATGACATAAGGCCACCCAGTTTCAATTGTTAAACCCTGTGTTAGAACAGAATATTAAAGTGGAGGTACAAAACCTACACAAGTAGAAAATGAAAAATTTTAACTACTAATAGTTAAATTTAAGTAATTATTTATTAAATATAAATTAAATAAACAAACCTCTTAAGAGTTCCTACTGATATTTTAAATCATGAGCGGCGGGTCCCAGTTGTATACATCAATTAATCTTGTGTTTTCCTTGAAATGTATAGCTTGCTATTTTACTTTTCTAAAAAGTAACCACAGCTAAAATCAGTAACAGAGATAAATGATAGAAATGTAACAGTGGAAGTTCTGGGGTTTGGACATTAATGTTTAATTTAGGCTTTAAGACAGCACTCATGACAGAACTAGGCAAACACAGGTGACAGACACAAATACTTAGACCATGTGAAGAAAGGAAAGCCTTTATGGTTAAAAGGTCTAAGAGTGGGTTTTTTTAGTGAACTAGAGCAAAGATTCTGCCCCCAAAAGAAAAGCAACTTTTCTTTCTTCTCCTGGACTTTTATATAAGGTTGGTGGAGCATTGTCTCACTCAAAAACTCTCCCTTTTGGCTCTTCATCAAAGAAAGGAGGAAAAAAGATTTTCTTCTCTACATAGAATTTATGAGTTTGCTAATGACACTGAACACAAAATATGAAGGATATGCAGTTCATAAAACCTCCAAAGGACACAAGAAATAGTAGGTTAATAAGGGTGGGGGCTTGTAAGATTTAGGCTTATTCTGCAAACAAATGTGATGTTTTCGGATCTGTCAGCTGCGTTTAGTAAGAGGGATACAGATTTCCTGTAAATGCAAGCAGGGATAGACCGACGATTTATCTACATACAGAGTTGTGCTGATTTGACTAAAGGCTTGGCTGCACATGGAATTATTCAAGAATAAAAGCAGCGTTCTTACTGAATAACTTCTCGTGCAGACATGCTTGTTCTAGAATACAAAGTAGAATAAGGTAATCATGTTATGTGATAAGCTTCTATATGTAGAATATTTTTGTTACCATTAAATTCACACCCTGCCTCAGCCTGAAATAATTTTCAAGTACAGTAGTATCTTAAACTTGAATTTTTAAAAACCTCTTAATTCAAAATTCTGGGAATCCCTTCAAGGATTTTTTTTTTTCTGTTGAAGCTAATTTGTCTTAGTTTGATTGAGAACAGATTTTTAAATACATGAAATTACTGTAGATTTCCTGTACTTTCCTTATAAATTTCATGTAATCCAGAGTCTTACCTGAGCTCAAGCCTCTGAAATCTGGATTTATGTGTGGCTTGAACCCATGTCCTCTCATTCTGGGGACACACTGACTTGACAGTCTTCCAGTTCGGTTCCACAGTTCCCTAGGGTGAGGATTATTCTGTGATTTCTGGCCCTTCTGCTTACTTATTCCCACATCCCTGCTCTGTGTGAGACACTGCATCTTCCAGCTGTCTGTACATCAGCCGTCTCTGGTCAGATGTCTCTATGAGTTGCTAGGAGGATGGAGAATCACACGCGAGTTCGGATTGCCTTCTGGTGTGAATAGAGCAGAAAGTGTCATTTCGGGAGGGACATCTGCAATTGTGCTCTGTATGAAAGCTTGTGCAAGAAAAAGCAAAAGAGGTGATAGAATAAATGATTGGCCTTTGTCTTGAGAGAACTACGATTTTCAGCATCAAATCCTGCACAATAAAGAGACCAAAGCAGTTCTAAAAATTATCTATTTCCTTCCTCTGTTGAAAGGACTAAGAAAGCCCTACCTTCTCCTTCCCCACCCCTCAATCAGCATGGAGATTGCAGTCTTGCAAGCAAAGTCTTTAACAGCACAGTGTAAGTTTTAGGACATAAAAGGAATGGTCTGAGGCAGAATAGGGAATAATAGTTTGCAGAAGGAGAAACAGGAACACGAGGAAGTCGTAGGACTCAGAATATTGAGTAAATGGGAAGGTCTGGGACCCGATACCAAGGGCCTGCTCAGGCAAGAGGTAGAGATGAAGCCACAAAGAGCTTTAGTTGGTGAGAAGTTGTCATCTTTACTATTGTTCTAGACCCATTTGCTCTACACATTGCAGGATTTTCCAGACTGTGACTCACAGAGTTGTCATTTATGGTGTATCACACTATGAAATGCCTTAACTTCACTGAGGGGAGAAGGCATGCTACTTCCTTGGCACCACTCTTCTTCCATTATAACCTCTAGCCCACCAAGTTAAAGTGGGCCCAGATGGCTTCAAAGTGAGGTAAATGTTTTTAAAATCAGCTAATTATTTCTAGCTATACTTGAATAGATTACTAAAAAAAGAGGAAAAAAAATTAAAGCTGGAATTATAGGAGACATGAGTACATACTTCATGCACTCGCACTGCTATACCGCTAAATATAGTTTTACTATTGCTAGCTTTATGGCATAGTCTATGCTGTGTCACAGTGGATTAAATTAAAGATTAAATTAAGAAGTTCCTTAGTCATTACTGTCTTGGGCCACCAGTCTTTCCCCTTTCAGAAGGGAAAAATGGAGACATGGTTAGTAAAATATAGACATAATTTTCACGTTTCTCCACTGCTAATTGTTAATGCTTGAGAATTTTCTAAACAGGAAAAACTCAAGACTGCTGGAGATTCTGTGCAGGTCAAGCACGGCCCGTTCTGTAGAGTCCCCTCCTATAACTAATCTGCTAAGCAGACAGCAGCAATAGAAAATCCTTTTAGTATAGGTGCTGTCCAGCTATAGAATTGCAAAACCTTAGGTCTAGGGATTAGCATCATTTTAGGAATGATGGAGGGAAGCCTGCATCCAAGGCTTCACTAATCTGAAAAAGTAGCAATGTGTCAGCCTTTTAGCCTGATCCCCTTGAGCAAGTCAGGCCTGACGGTTTTTTGGTTTTAGGTGTCTTAAATCTACAATAATTACTGTTCTGTCTGTAAGTTAGTAAACTGGCCTGAAAAGCTTTTGAACAAATGAATGATCAGAGGTGAAATAAAGACATATTTATTATGTAAAATTATCAACTTTTGGCCTTGCAAGCTGCTTAGTGTAGAAGGAAAGGCCTTTTTTCTGTCTTTCCAATGGTAAAAAACACTTGTTCTTTCCTTGCTTTGGTAGGACTTTCTACCTTAGATAGGTCTGGGTCAAACACCCAGATTACTGGAGAGCAGATGGGGAGCCAACAGGGGAATTTTTCTGGGATCACCTATGGCAAGAAATGCATAAAGACTCGTAATGCAGATTGAACTAGCACCTCTCATTCAGCAAGGAACTGAAAAGTGTAAATAAAAGAGAGAGAAGTGAGAAAACAGGGATGAAACTGTGGCCCCTTCGTTCTGATGCTGAGTCAGAGACGAAGGAGCAGAACTGACGGCAGCTGGAGGATTACCCTACTGTCCCACCAGCTTAAATTACTGGACCCTGCTTTAACATACATACTCATAGCCGTGCAGTGGCTGACAAATGAGGGACAAGTCCGTGAACGCATGCAGTGAACAGCTATTCCTGGTTCTCCCTAATTCCCGTGCAACCGCTCAGCTCTCCGCTACCGCTACCAATAAGACTGTGTTGCCTGATATTAATGTTCCTTTAACACATACCTTTTCAATTAGGTTATTTACTACTGACAGAAGGGATTCTTGTAATGGTTTTCATTACAGTATTTGGTATTTCAATACTTTTTTATTTGTTAATAAATTGGTTTAATTGTAAAATATGTTAAGGTGTAAGTGCTTGAGGAAAAAGGAAGGGTCATGAAGTTATATCAGAAAACTTTCATAACGTTCAAACTATTTTATAACGTTGGAAAAAAGCAACAGTAAATAAACAGTACGCTACAACAGCACGCTCCATTCCCTTGTTATTCCTTCACACAGGTTACCATTTGTTGTGGAGATGGGGCACACAGCCCCAAAGAGACTACGCATCCTTTTGTTCAGTGGTGGCAGATGCTGTCTTCTGGTTGGTACTAGGTCTTGAGCCTTTTCTCAGCAGTAATTTTCACTCTGCATCTAATTTTCAGCTGTACAGATGCAGCACATCAAAATAACATAAAAACCACTGGGCACTTCAGCATCCTAGCAGCATCGTTGGCAGCACCATTCTTCCTTCAAAGGCGCTCTCTTTCACTGTTCTGCAACTGCGTAGTTAAGCTTTCTGCTGTATGCTCTCAGTAGACTTGATTCTGTAAAACAATGGCAAGACAATGGCAAGACACTGTTACTCAGAAAGTCTCATCTTGTCCAGATAAATAAAAAAGTTAGCCTAAGGACACTGCGTCTTCATGTTGAATGGTACTCGGTGCCTTTGTAGTCAGATGACCTGCCTAATAAGGAAATATCTTTCAGGTGTCACATATACAAGTGCCATTAATGAAGATAATAGACTTAGCAAAGCTGGCACAGTCTCTAAGTTACTATTTCAGACATGTTACAAACATTCGCGGTTTGTGGATATATCGCATTATTAGCTGCCTGACAAACTTCACTGCCACATCACTAATGTTTCCCTTTTAAGACCAAAGTGCTTAGTTAAACGCAGAAGTCAAGACAACCAAATTCTTCGTAGCAAAAATGTGATTTAAAAAATATTTATATCTATAAATATATATAAAACTTTTAAAGAAAAAAAGTAGTTCTGAATACGTGTTCCATGAATTGAAACCTGGAACAACATTTTCCCATTAAAAACTGTCTTCAAATAAGATTGAGATTTGCTTTTTTTCTGTTTTGGTCATGAAAACCTAGGTCAGTTCAAAACAAAATATAATAAAAACCCTTAAATCTGAAAGATTTCCATACTAATGATAACCCCTAATAATAGTTGCATTCTCTTAGGAGAAATAACCGGTACGTTGATTAGCACCCTTTGAGCAGTGAAGTGGTTGCTTGGCACAAGTTTGCAGTAGAGTCGCAATACTTCTATGCATCCAAGAGACAAAAATGACTATTCCACACTATTCCAGGTTCCAGCTTGACTTTGTCAGTAGTGAAATATGCCTCTTAAGGCCAAGTCCCAGCTCGGCCATGTGATTTTTAACTCATTACAAAGCTGCTTAGGCTAAACTTCACTTTTCTTTGAATAGTTTTTTAAAGAAAGACTAAAAGAAAACGGGATGTTTATGTTAAAACTCTGTGGTTATTCTAGGAAAAGAATTGAGCGACAGAAATCCTCTGCCCATGAAACAAGTACACCGCTAACAGGAGCTTCCTTCACTGGATGGGTGGCTTAGTGAGATTCCCAAACAAAAAGATCACCAACATCGCTGGAAGTCACCCCTTGACTACAGCAAGGTAGGGATTGGTCTACAGGTCCTATCTGTGATACTGTTTTGGTAGGATAAAACCTTTTTTACTGCTGTCAGGAAGCAGCAAGGGCAGCTGCTCCAATGGGCAGTGTGGAGCCAAGGGCAGGAACGCGGTCACCAGGGCAGGGTCCTGGCTGCCCAGTGAGGCAGCAGGGCAGGACCATAGAGAGCAGCTGACGTTCAACCAGGAGTTCAGACCATTAGACAAGTTTGTGGTGATGAGGCAGGTCCAAGGTCAAGCTGGCAGTCTATCTGCAGGTCAGGATCAGACCCCGTGAGTGTAACTGAGGTCATGATCTCTGAGCAGGTCCATGGTGACAAGGTGAGGCCAAGGTCATCAGCCCATGTGTTGGGCTCAGGATCAGTAGACTGGCACTCCTATGGTGTAGCTCAGGCAGGGACTGAGGGAGTTCCAGGGCCTGTGGGCAGGGTTTTGGGGAGACCCTGGAGGAAGCTGGTGAGGGCCATTAAGGCCTAGTAGAGCCCCAAGGGCCCCAACAACTATAGAGTAGAGTATTATCACCAGCTCATGTCGTGTGGGCCATTCAAAACTCATTAGGTGTTAAGAACTTTTACCTTCTGATGTTTGAAGACTTCCTAGAGATAAAAAAGTCATTCCAGAGTTGTCATGTTCTCTGGAAGTAGTGTTAGAGTACAGTTTTATCACTCCTGTATATTATTTAGATCTGACATACTACTTCCACTCAAAACCAAATCGTTTTACCAGTGAAAGAGAAGTAGAAAATGCAAATTGCTATTCTGTAGAGGTGGATGTGTAATTCAGAGTATGTCCAGAACTCTACAATTAAGAAAATCATTCCAGGATCATCTCTTCAGTCTCTTCTGCAACAACAACAACAACAAAGTCAAGCCTTAACTTTCAGTCTGAATTTTTTTATTCCTTTCATATACAACAAGCTTACTGACTGACTTGCATGGGCAATTATCTGAAGATCGTGATTAGTCTTACTGCAGAAGTGTGTGAATTTTATGCTATTCAGAGAGTCTCGGTTTGGACTTATTCTAAAGGTTATTCACTAAAGGAAAATGAGAGTATATAACAGGCTTTCTGCTTATAGTGAATTTTTAATGCAGTTAATATTGGCTTATTTTGTGTAAATAAACAAGAACTGAGAAATCTAAGGCTAGGTAGAGGTCAGATTTTGTCATTTAGGATCTGTTCCTGAAAGGCCTCTTCTCTCAAATAGTACCTCATACAGAATGCACAAAAATGAAAGTTTTAGTCAATTAAGTTTGTTTAAATGACATTATGGGGGATAAGCCCAAATTGTTTCAGAAAGTGTTATCCTAGTGTTCAGAGACCTTGTGCTTAGGCAGTCAGCCAGAATCTATCACCATGGATTCACAACAATCAAGGCCTTGACAAGTTTTATGTCTAAAGAAAACCAGTTAGTCAATTAATGGTTAAAGACTTCAAAACATCTTTTTGTTAGTATGACATGGATTCAAAAGATAAAAGACTAAGCAAATCTTTTCAACAGTTTTCTGTTCTTTTCTCCAAATCTTCTGAGGAGGAGGAATGACAAAAAAAATCCAACCACAAATCCTGCTAGAACACATAATAGTTAACTAGTAGCCGATCGTTTAGAGTAACTCTTCCATTAGCAATTGGTACATTTCCTCTAAAACAGAAAGAAACTTTCAATAGATTTTACGGTTTCAGACCTGAGTCTTTTCTTTAATTGGATGTCGCCATTTAATTTTGAATGAAATAGTTTTTCTTTTATTGCATTCTGATACATGCCAGCTTTGACAGAGAAAGCAAGCAACATAATGCTCATATGGCACATTAAGAGCCACACTCTGTTGTGGCTTTACACTTCAGAGACCCTAAATTCTACAAAATTTGTTCATTAAAAGGCTTGACTACAGCAGTCTCTGTGTTAGAGGTAATGCAATAATTGAACAAGGCACAATTGCTTTTTGCAAAACCTATTTTTGAACTCTATGAAGGGAGAAAATAACAAATTGTCTGCCCCAATTTCTCTTCATATTCTTTAGCTAGCTCAATCAAACATAGCTGCCCTTAACGCAGGAGCTCCTCGATGAAATTCTGTGGCCCTGGTAATACAGATAATCAGACTGCATCATCATAGAGATTTTTCTCATCCTGAAATCTAACAAGATGTCTTTTAGGAATCTTTCTTCAGAAGACACATGGTTCTGGCTCCTAAAGCTGCTCAGAACTCACTGCTGTAAGTGCCATCAAGCAGCCTCTAAATATTATAACGAAGCTCACAATGGACATAATCCAAGTACAAGCACACACAGTGCCTTGTAGATTTTCTTCGCTTACAACTTTGAGCCTCCTCAGCAGCCATTTGGATGCCTCCTAGAACAGCCAAGGATTTAGGATGTGCCGATTCCTTAAGAACCTCTTCAAGAAAATTTGGTCCCAGTACATGCCTGCCCACTCTGCTGACATCAGCAAGTTTGAGAAAGAACATAAATTGTTTGCTGGAGGCAAATTTAGTGCTTTCTCTTAGTGGCCTCGATTTGGGAAAACGTCCCTATTAGGATTAGTGTTGAAACAGAGAACCATGCTAATACATTGCTGGACTCAGCTTTCTATCTGGAATTCTGCAATCCAATTGTCAAAAGTTCTCATGAGCAGTGCTGCCTTCCAAAATGCCACAGTTTTCTTGGTACCCAAGAGCTCCAGCTATGTAGATGATCTGGAATATACAATTTAGATCTTCAAATGCAGTGGGTGCAATATCTGCAGACCGTGCCTTGGGTTTAGGAATATTCTGTGCAAAAGTGTAAGATCCAAAGCCAGACTAAAAGTGTGTTCTCCTGCCTGAGTTTCAATATCAGTCTGGAAAACGCTTTGGCCTAGAGCTTCCCCCGATCCTTCTGCTATAGCCCACATTTTTTTTTAATTATTATTTTCAGATTAGCTTGCTTCCTGTTGCAAAATACTGCATAGGTTTTCCCTTCTTCCACTCAGATTCAACTTCTGTCCTTTAATTGCACCCATCCAAATAATTTTAAACCCCTGTTTTACTTCTTTCTGTCCTATTTCATTAATTGTCATACTCAAAGGCACCTGCAGAGAAGATTGATGAAGCATCTTCCAGCAGCCATCAACTCTCTGAATGTATACATTGTTTATCCAGGGTTCAGTCACAAAGATGAAACAGCCTCTTCACTCCTACCATGGTAGCAGCTTTACCAGTGAGGTAGGCACATACGCATTACACAGTGCCACCATTTTCAGAAGAAAACAACCTCAAAGCATCAGCCAGAATTCATTAGTTGTATTTAAATAGATTCCCCAAACATCACAGAGTCTAAGGAATGGTAGAGGGCACACTGGGGACAGCTTGTAAGGGAACTAAGAAATTATATGTCCTTAGTACTTTTGTCCTTGTTAATATGAATAGTGGTTACTAAAGTCTGCGGAGATGACTTCAGCTATTCAGGTTAAAGGTCTCTCTACAAAACTACCATTACTCTATCAACCTGGCTGATAGCCTTTCCACCTCATAGTGCTAGAAAGAGATGTTGTTCTATGCATAAATTACATTAAATTAACCATCACTGGCAGGTGGGTAGTGAAATTATGTATTTTTAGTGAAGCCAGCAGTTGGGATTTTCAAAGGTATTCTTCTTTTAGTTTCAACAGGAGTATCAGTGAAAGAATGCGCACCCTGAAAAATTCTGCCTTTGCGTTTTCTTTTTGGCCAGAAACCAAATTGCTGTCAAAAGGTGCAGCTCATCAAGAGAGGAAGCCTTTGTTTTGTTTAATTTCAAAGTTGTAAAACATAAAACTGTGAAACTGTGGTAATAACATTTCAGCCAACTTAAGCAGGGATGCAATATATTACCAAATGTTTCCTAAAGCAATGAAAATTCGAAGTGCGGTTTCCTCTTTTTGCCTTTTCTTTTTGCCCCAGCAGTTAAATTTTTTTTGGTGAAAAATAAACTTATTAATCCATTTCTTTTCAAGGATATGTTTTAACTTCGGTCTAGAGCTATTTGGAAAACAGGAGAAAATGTTTATCACTGTTTTCATTTGATTAGTTGAAATGTTGCGGGAAATATCAACATTTCAACATGTGAAACATTTTCATTAACTTTACCAGTGTCAACAGGGACTTGCTCTGCAAAATGTTAAAGGTGGTAGATATATGCCCAGCAGCCACAGTATATTGGAAAACTAAATCAACTCGGTAAATCTGTCCCCAAACCGCCAGACAGAATTGAGGTGCAAGCTTTAGAGCTGTCCCTTCTTTCCAAATCCACAGCATGAACTCTCCTGAAAGAATCCACTTTCCAGAATGTTTCATGCATCAACCATTAAAAACAAACAAACCAAACAAGAAAAAACCCAGGCTTTTCAGGCGGGGTGACCAGAACAGCCAAGTCAAGAATCATTTGTAAAAAATCTTGACCTTGGTCATTGCTGCAACACATTTGGAAATCCTTGGATCCTCTAGGCCTGACCTAGAACATCATTCAAGTACACGAGCAGAGCTCCTCGTGGGGTTCCCCCTCTTCATCTGCCAACTGCAATGTTTTGAGGTGGAGAGCAGAGCTTTGCTAGGTAAAAGCTAAGGGAAAAAAAAGTTCAGAAATCCACTATAAAGTTCACGTTTGACCATATTATAACCCAGCAGAATTCACATGTAAAGTAACCTGAGACATTTCCATGAAATCCACTGGGAGCCAACTTGGAGGGTTTTAAAAAAAAAGGAAGGAGAAAGAACTAAAAAAAATTCCATTCTACTCCAGTAAAACATGCAAGTTAAGCTAATTATTAAAGCATGCTCTTCAAATTTCTAAAAACTTTCATTAAAATTAAGCACATGAACCAAGACTTAATCAACTGTAGTTATCAAATTCAGCCAGTGGTAAGCCACAAGCTCTGAAAGGCCCCATTTGACTGATAAATGTAACTTTTTTTCATTTGTACAATAAAAGTAGCAATATCGTTTTATGTGAAATGTGAAAAAAATTACTGCAACAAAAAGTCCCCCTCGCTCCCAAGCTGAGAGCTTGGCCCTGGCCCTCCTCTCACTGGGACTGCGAGCATGGTTTCACAGCTACCTCTGATTTACATGGTGTGAGAGCTCAGTGTGCCCTTTTGTATACAAAATTTTAGCACACAGCAATCTCTGATGGCTGATTACCACCCTCCCTCTCTCCTTCTTCCTTTATAACTGGGTTTATAATGAAAACGTTGACACAGCCTTAACTATGGCAACATTAGCATTTGCCATTATAATTAACAGATTCTTTTTTTTCCCCTTTCTGATTTACATGCATATACTCTTCCCAGTGCAGCAGTTACAGATGGTATAGCTTGTAACATATACTAACCCTAAACAACAACTACTTTCTTTTTAGAGTACGTCTCTGATAAATTTTATTTAAATGTAAAAGGTAATAGGCAGAAAATGTAGTTTGCTTACAAGTTTCCTTTATGGTTGTTTGACTGTCACTTTTCTGCAGATTTATGATAATCATTCTTGCAACAAAAACGTTTACTTCACTGTCTAAATAATAAGGTAATTTGTTACAGCTAATTACTCAAGTGCTTCCTTAATCTCAATTAAAAGATTCTGGCTGATTTTCTACATTTCTGCAGCAGTATGTTCCAGAATATCTTGTTAATGTATTCCCAATCACATATTTGTTAAGGAATGCATGGTCCGTGCAAAACTGAAATGCTAAAATACATAGCTGCAATCTTAAACAATGATTTATTGTGACATGGGATGTGGGACATTTCCACAGCTTTTGTGATTGCAGTAATGAAGCTGTAAACCAAATAGCATGAAATGAAGCAAGGCCTTACAATTTAATCAGCTCGTAAACAGATCTACTGCATCAAGCAAATGACATTATTATCCATCCGAAGTAAATCATGCTAATCTCAGGAGATAAAATCAACATCATTAATGGTCACATGTCATATTCATCAACACTAAACCATCCCTTTTGACAGATTAATCCTAACTACAGCTCCCACGATGTATGGTAATAGGGCTTGTAGCATACATTTCATTCAGCAGTAAGGCTAACCAGCACTCTTAGTCTGCTATTACAAATAATTTTTTTATTGATTTACATATTTTAAAATGCATTTAAGGTGAGGTACCATTAAAAATCCTGTCACTATCGCATATTTCTTCCTCACATTCTCAGCCTGTATTAATAGAAACTAGAAACTAAACGCTGTATGCCATATAAATACTTTCTTTAACATGCCGCTAGTGGTAATTAAAGATTTCTGCCTGTGTTTTTCACTCAGCAATGAAAATATGTGCCCTTTTTTATAGGGTTTAAAGAACTATTGATAGTATTATTCTAATATCTCATTTGTAGTGTAGTAGTGCACAGTGTCCCTAGTCATGGATCAGGGCTCCACTGAGCTGAGTAGGATCCTGAAGACTTTATTATCCATCATCCCATAATTAATACAACACGAAAAGCAAAGTTGCACTTATGATATTCACTCCTCATTGCGGTTTATTGTGTCCTGCAGACCGGTTATGTATTTCTGCTCAGACTCCAGCTCCTATGTATTGCCTATTTGTTCCAAACACGAAATATATTTATTTATCATGGAACTGACCCTGTATGAATGCTTTTGAAAAGTGTCCACTATTCAAAGTGTCACTTTCCTTGAACAGGCACTGAATTATATTGACAGGCACATTATCAAGCGCTGCTGACTGACAGGATGAATGACTGCGGCTACATGCCGCATTGCCAGTCGTTGACTGAGTGGGTGCAAAAATTATCTACAACCTTTGTAGATCTAAAGGACTCTGAACTAAGGCTAGAAAAAAAGATATATGCAAGTGATTTACTAGCGCAGCATTTATCAACTTAGTACAAACATCTCAACTATTACCCAAACTACTTCACTAATGTAGTAATTCATTAATGCTTTATTCTCTCTCCTGAAACTATTTTTTTAACATTCCTTTTATGCAATTATTAATGTCATGCTATTTAATATGTGTTTATGTTTCACGAGGGAAATATTTTGGGTAATAATTTTAAAAGCAACCACTGCCTCCTGCATTTGTATTTAAGCCAGTGTGGGTTAAGATGCATCTCAGTAAGATTGTAAGAGCAAGGCAAAAACAATGTTAGAGGCTGCCTGTGGCTGACGCAGAGCAATCAGAAAGTTTGGTTAAGAGAGAAGGCAGAGTACTTCCTGGACTGTGCTGGGACTTTAAGAAAACACTAAGCTAACCACAAAAGCATTTCATTTATTTGTCAAAGTAATTTATTAGCTGGACTTATTTTTGATTGACACACTGTCAACTTGAAGAAGTAGACCACAAAGATCTACTTTTTTGTAAAAATCACATCTATTAACTAGAATAAAAATGCTAATAAAATGTTTCAGTAAGTGCATTAATTTCAAAACCTCAAAGTACTAATGTCAAATTTACTGGAATCCACTGACCTTTAAAGAGCTTTTAAAGATTTTATGACTTAGATTGTAACATTACTTACCAAGAATCCTTAAGAATCTGTTTTTTCTATCTATGGTATGTTTTTAATGTTGGGGTTGTGAAGACTTTCCCTTTTCTGTCACTGTCCTTTTTACTCTCAGTCCTCCCATACTTGGAGCCCTACATAACAAGTTACTTGATCTTTGACAGGCTGCAGACATCTGTGGAGCTCATCAGTAATGGTGGTTAGAGGACTAAAAGAATCACTGATGAGGAAGAACAGAAAAGAAACATCTTTCTCATAGGATTTTGTGCTACCACATAATGACTTGGTGAGATCATGGCATCACTGAGCTAGTCCTCCTCCAAACCTGTGTCCTAGTACCTCCTAGACATGCCCACTCTTACAAAGGTTTACTAGTAAAGCCAGGATGAAAGTAATCAGTCCTTGAAGGGGTAGGGTTTAGGCAGGCAAAAGAAACAAGCCTGTTTCTCAAGCAATACTAGCAAAACTGTTAACGTGACTTCTTGGTGGTGGTATACATGCATATAAAGTAGACGTTTTGCCAGCACAGCTGTGGTGGAATGAAATAAGGGGGGGAAAAATAGTCTCTGATATAGTTGTACTACCACAATTTTCCCATGTAGACCAAGTCCTAGTAAGAAGGCGCACTTCTGCAAAAATAATCTTGATCTAAAAAGACAAAGGATGGATTGTTTAACCTTTATCTCCAAGAAACGGAGGAACAATAATACACAGTGGGCAAAAGACAGCAGGAGTGCCTCTAACAGCTCACTTTTATGCCTATTAGGGGTATGGATTAGGACAAAGACCACCATTAAAAGGATAAGGACAGTCCCATCAGACTAATTGATAATTAAGGCTAAAATGATGTATTATTTTTATTCCTATTATTTGGTCTTTGCAGAGAACAGGTTTTTATAAATATATATGATAAAAAACCTCTTTGAGAAATTTGTATAAGGTATTTAGCAGTGGGACTCACCTAAAAGCCGCTAATGTAGTATTAAAATACCACCTCATCTTAACTTTATTTAGCCTAAGACTTATTAAGAATACCGTTAACTAATGATAACGTTACAGAGAACTTGTTAATCCATTTGTTTCACTTTTGAAATACAGCTGTAATAGGAAGCTGTGCTTGTTTTTAATAACTCCTGATAATATTCTATCAGTTTAAAGAGCTACACATCCTACAGATAACTGGTTCAGTCTCAACATGATAAAACACGTCAAGCTATAAAGATCATTTCATTCCTTAAAAATGAAAAGAAGACATGATTTAAAATACTGTGCTTTGGTTGCATGCACAAGATTCCTATAATCAATCATCCAAAATAAACTATACCACTTAGGAGCTATTTGAAAGGAGACAAGCTGAAAACCTGCTTTAAAAACCTGTAAAAAAGGTTAAGAATAGAAAGCATCTTAATTTTTATGGATATACTTTTTTGCTGGTTTATGTTTAGTGCAACTTAATAAATCAATCTACTATGCAACATACCTCAAAACAAAGTTTAAATGTTAGTAACCTTGCTAGTTACAAGCTAATAATCTTACCTGAGGAAACGCACAAGTGATTACTGAGGAAATGACCATTAAATAGTTGAGAATAATAAAGCCAAATAGAAGATGCAGGGTACCCAGCACTGGTATACAAGGCTGGATTCTCCTGCATGTAAATGTATGCTGAAGGATAAAGCAACATACAACAGAGTTACCATTTTACTACCACGATGCACTGTTGAAAATGATGGTGGAATGCGCAATGCTGGACATTCAGGCCCTAAACTTCTCACCAGTATGTTGTCAATTTGA
>VZTV01063836.1:24921-36382 GCA_013400875.1 Anhinga rufa
TAGTGAAAAAAAAATCATTACTTTCTTGCCTGTTAATCAAAGTGGAATAAGTTGTTGGCTATTACATTGTAGCTGTAAGGTTGTGTTTGAAACCGAGAATGCTTTTAAAAGTCAACGTCAAGGATACAGGTTGAAGCAATAGTTAGACTACATGAAGCATTTATATTAATATAGGAAAGCACTAAGAAGCCATGGGAATTAACATAAGCTAGATAGTCAGAGTTCAATCTGTAACATCAATAATACAGTGAAAAAAACAGTGGAAAGTGCCTCAAACATGTATTTAGGGGCAGAGCAGCATTAGTTCCATAAAGGTACCAAGGCAACAGAGACCTTATGAACATAGCAAAAAATTCCTGACAGCTGATTTTCCTTTTGGCCATGTGGCGTGTAGAGTATAGTAGGTGTATGCACCTATGCAGTGACAAATTGGTGCCTGCTCTATGATCTACATCACTTCTTTGAACCAGCATTTCCTGATGAGTAATCTACATTGTTACTGTTTGGGTCACGTAGAAGAAAATCCTAACAGTGATCCTAAAGCTGACAGCTTCATTTTCATCCCAGCTGACTGTAGAGCTTCTAATTTAGAGAGACAAAAGGTCATTATGTATAGTAGCAAGGGGAGCAAACTCAGATCTAAGGAAATGAGAAAATACTTCTTTATACTTACTGTACATAAACATACAAAATATACTTAGATTATCAGTGAGCAAAATTAACCCCCTCACTTCCTCATCTGCAAACTTAACAGTGACATAAGCATGGACTTCAGCATACAATCTTTCAGCTTTAATTTTCTCATGTTGAAAAAAGGGGAAATCCGGACTGAAGAGAAGACCTTCAGTCTTATACAGGTTTAACCCTTTGTTAAACCTGTATTATAAACACACATAAAACTACACAGAAGTTTGTTATTGCAGTCTTGGCTTGAAAGTTTCCTTTCAAAGTTTTCTTTCTCCTACAAAGTAGTCGGAGATACACCATGCAAGCACAGGGATCCTTGCAGTTGATTTAAGACACGCTGAAGACAACACAAGCTAGAACAAAATTCACTGTTTCTGTAGTTTTAGCCAACCTTTGCCATGAGGTGAATTAGTTAATTTTTATTATTTTTTTTTTAGAAAAATCACTTAGAAAAGGCCTGCCTATGCTCCTTTGCTCTCTTTCTTTTTTCCTTCCTTCTGAATGCCATTTCTTATGCCAGAGGAAAAAAATAATTCAGTTTATTATTGCATCTTCATACATACAGAAGATGATCAAAGTGCACATATGATCTTAGCTGTTGACAGTGGAGTTGGAAAACACTTCTTTTTATACTGTTTGGATTATAAAAGGGTCTTGAACACAAAAACTTGAAAAGACTGATTGGCTTCAATGGATTAGCCATAGCTGTCTTTAAAATACTTCCGAGTTTATATATGGCTATTTCCCTAGCTCTTCATTCTAATGTGAAGTTGTACTCTGAAAGCAATCATCAAAGCAACACCTCTGTCCTCAAATAAGTTTTATCTGTGTGTGTGTAATGCATGCTCCTTTTAGTAGCTGAGCTAACTTTTGGTTCTGTGCAATACTTCAGGGTCTGAGATCATGACTGCATTCTGAACTGAATCCCAGTGGGAAGATCAGATAGCATCTAGCCTTTATGAATCAACGCAGGGTGGCTGCTGGGAAGGGAAGGGTAGTCCTTTGTTCCCCTTTACTTTTGCATGGGAACAATCATAATACACCTGGTGACCAGAACCGCTCCCTCCTAGCTTCACCTGCAGCAGGTAATGCGGTGGCTTGGTCTTGTCAGTCTTTCAACCAGTCTAGTGAGCTAGGCAAACACACAAGTGGTGATTCATTAGGTGAAGTCTGAGCTCTTGGCTGTCCTTGGGAAACGGCGCCTGAGCCACCAGAGTTAATTCTTCATGAAGTTCCCGGGGTAGTGCAACTCCTCTGCATCTCTTCCCATCCGCTGCCAAGGAGGCTCTGCACCTCTGTGGGACCATCCAGCCTATGATCTAACCAGAAACAGTCCAGTCTGACTTGCAGATGCTAGTGCATTTAACTTCGGTTGGGATATACAGAAGTCCTTCTCTTGTAAATGGAAAACGTTTTGACTAAAAGCTGACAAACTGCAGCAAGTAGTGAAGTCCACAAGGGTTTTTTCAGTGTCATTTGGTAGAGGGAAAGAAAAAAGCCTTCAAGGAGAGCGCATGAGTCATGGGATTGGGTTTCCAGAGGGCTCTTTGGGATTCTTTTAGACCAAGAGTTTTCTAACACTGTCAGAGCAGGGGCTGTGTAAAACTCAGCAATTTTGACTGTCATGCTATTTTTCAGTTCCAGCTTTCATCACTTTGTGCCTTTTGGGTCTAACTTTGCCTCCACTTAAGTGGTTGTCAATGTAGAATAAATCACATGAAGAATACTTAGGGCCATGCTCTTTGCCCAGCCCACATAATAGAGGAAGGAGCTAAATCCTCAGGAATAAAGGGGTATACTCTCCTCCTCAGTACGGCTATTGAAATCCTGGAGAACTAACTGATAAGCTAAAGATGAAAAATAGTTGTTTTCTCTAGCATGTACTCCATTCAAATCTGTGAGGACTCGCAGCCCTCTGCTGCTTTTTAGAATAGCAGGAAAAAAAGATCTGCTGTGTCTTTTGAACACAGTACATGAGTAGAAGAGAGTAAAAATTAATGTATTGCACAATGCATGAGTAGCTTCAGTACAAATTAATATATTGTGATGGGTTTAGGGGACAGAGGGGTGTCCAGAGCTGGACCTGGAACAGTCAAGCCAGTGATTCATGGCTTTCAGTAGCGAGGCCAATGATTCTTGAATTCCGGCCTGTGCAACTGGGCTTTGCCATTTTCAGATGCAAAATATTGCAGACATTATTTCCCTAAGGAACACATGCTAAAGGATATTGGGACTGGCTAATAAACTGGAAATTCAAGCACTGCTTCTTTACATTTTAGGGCAGGAGATAAACTAGACCCTTGATGTACATTTTTAAAGAAAAAAAAGATAGCGGGCCGATTCTGACATAGACTCTTGCACAGGAAGCTCATGTAAGTCTGAAGAGACTACAGAGGAGCCAGCTTCACAGTAGGAAAAACTTATTTTGTTATTATTAGCAGCCTGAGGTGTGCTGATTATTTTACTTCTGGTATTTTGCCATCTCTTTTAACATGCATTGCCACAAAATGACTCATGAGAAGGGGTTTTTGAATGGAGCTCAGTCATTTTGGCACAGATTCCAACTCTGATCATAGGGAAACCATTTACTTTTCCAATTATGTGGTCAAGGCACAACCCCAAGTACTGCAGAGTCTTCTCTTCCCATGTTAACCTAGCAGGAATGGCCAACTAATAAACAGAAGAAAGTAAGTGTTTGGTGAGCTTTATAGTCAGAAACTGTATACAAAAGTCTTCAGGCAGTCAATTTCCCTTCATTATTTGCATGCTGCTCTTGAAGACTCTTCATGGAATCAGTTTCCAGAAATTTATTTCAACAGCAATACTACAGATATAAAAATTATAATGCCTCTCTCCAGTTAGAAGTGACATGTAACTGCCCTGTCAGCTCTGACCCTTCATCTGGTGAGGGTTTAAATCAACTCTCTAATGGAAAACAACCTGATATCAAGTTGACCTAGACCTTAGCCAGACAAATCTCATTAAAGAGCAAACCTTAAACAAACGCAAGGCTTTATTGTCACCTACGCGCTTGTTCTGCCTACCTAATCCACACAATGGTCTGTTGACCATGAGCCCTTCTCCTCTGTGGGAACCGAGAGTGATCTCCTTCACACGTCTTGACTTCAAAACATCACTTTTCTCCCCTCTTTCTCCCTTAATTCCTCTCTCCCTCTGATCATAGAAATCCTCTCAGTAACTCTTACTCAACACTAGAAAACATTCCAGCGTATCACAGATCCTCACATCCGTTTCTGTTTACAGGACTGTATCCTGCACTTCGGCAGCACTGGGCTGATCCCCGAGTCATTGAAGTCAGAAGAGATTTTGTCACAGACGGTAATGAGCATGGGATGAGGCCCATGCAGCAAATTTAGTATTACATCCAGGTGTATTTTTATGTAAAAGGTACTTTTCACTTAATGTAAATGACAGGGCTTCAGTACCCAATGGGTATATTCTCTCTAACTCTGCTCTGTGCAAAAAGCTTTTTCATTTACTCTACTTTTGGTTCAAGTGCACAAAATGAAGTGGGGTAGTTAAAAACGGGCAGGTAATGTACCTGATGATTTACCATATTTTATTTACATTATTATATAGCTATTAGATGTAATATTGTCTGCTCCTGTCACTCTCTGCAATGTGTTTGATGATTCAGGGAATAAATAAAACCTGGGGTTAGCAAATAAACGAGAGCAGAATTGGCAGCACACCAAGTCTGCTTTATTTGACTGAGAGAGAGATGTGTTACATGGCCTGTTTGTTTAAATTATGCCAAGAGCTGAGATACACCAAGTGTTGTAGACCATGGAGTAGAGCCCTTAAAATGTTTGCAAAAAGCCAGATTTCTGTTTACTGGTTTGCCAGAATACCAAACCAGAAGGTTTACACTGAGAAGTTGAAAGAATGGGACTCTGTGCTACTATTTTCCTATCGTTGTTATTAAAGTTCCAGAAATGTCACATATGTGCTAACAGTGACTATCCAGTCCCCGTGTGTCTGCCTCTATGATGCAATCTGTAGTATATGTAATTATGTAAAATTATTTTAATGATTATCCTAGTGAAATACCATAAGGCAGTTCTTTAATACAGATCAAGCCACGCTACCATTACTGAACTAAAGAGAAGTTTAGCTGAATAAGTGGGAGCTGGGTCTGAGAGATGTTATCTGTCAAGGTTTTTCCCCCAACTACCTCTTCCATCAGGGGTGGCTAGAGAGAGTGGGTTAAAACCAAGGAGATCCTGAGCTGTTCTTTCAGAAAGGGTATGGAAATACACAGCTCCAGTGCCACAAAGAGACCTTAAAGAGTATCTAGCACAAAAGATACTTAAAACCGTTAACTTTTGCTTATGATCATACTGAGGGCGCGTTGAGGCATTCACTGCAGAGGTGGCCGGGCCACCAGCTGTTTGTGCTGCTCTCCACAGCTCCCTGCAGAGCCGGCAGAGTGGGGCGGATGAGTGATCCTCACCCACTTCATTGCAAAGTCAGCCAAGGCAGTTTAACCTACCGTAGAAGACTGTTTGAAGTAATCCACTTAACTTTGTACTGCTGTGGGGGCAATAACCTTTGGCAGGGGAAGAGGTAAAGCCAGCAGGAGTTTTGTCTTAGCTAGTAAAGCAGTTTCTGCAGTGGACATCAGATCACAGCCTGAATCGGGTTCAAAACTTGCAGAGGAAGAGAGGTGGGGGGGAAGAGAGAAAGAAAGTGGGAGGGAAAGACAAGGACGATAGGGGGAGAGAGAAACAACGAGAGACAGAAGCAGAGAGAGACTACTTGTTCCCTCTTTAAGTCTATGATCTGTTACCAGCCCTCTGAGCAAAACATATCTGTCTACCAACAAAATAAAGGCTAATGCATGTGAGGCTTCTTTAAGTTTCACCCAGTCATTTATTTGTTTTAGTGATTTTCTTCCCTGCCTTGAATAGAAAGAGATTACTTTTTAAAAACCAACTGCAGCAGCGGTGACATGAGTTATCTTCCAACCAAAGTACATTGTCTAGGATTCAGTTATCTCCGAGACTGCCTTTTTCTCTGTATCTTCTAGTGGTTATAACTTACCACTGCCTGGAGTGCTTTTATTGTCTGGTTCAAACATCTTGATGGACAAAACATTCCTACTGACTGTCTCTGGAACTCTCTCTCTCTCTCGAAGTCTGCCAAAGCCTGAGCTTCAGCATGCACAAAACACACTGCAAGTAGTCTGCTTAATCTCACTTTGCATTTAGCAAGAGGATAGTGGGATAGTCCCAGAAAAGTGCTGAGAGATTTCTGTTGACCTAATGAAGAAGATAATAATGCCATGCTTATGTGGAAGCATGTACTTGTGTACACTGGTTAGTGTGGCTGAGTTGGGATAAATAAAGCAAGAAGGTCGCTAGGATAAATTCCTAATTCCAGCAAAGTCAGAGGTAAAACTGCAACTGACTGTAGTGGGACCAGCATTTTGTCTCTGTTTTTTTGGCTCTGCAGTTTATCCTTTAGCATATCTGTATGTGATCAGTTCTCTGTATGAGAGATTTGGAGATGACTGTTGTACAAAGAAATACACACATTTTTAAATATGATTAATATAGCTTTCCTCAAAAGTTTCCTGACAAGAAAGTCAAGAATCCACTCATTCTCCATTAATATGAGCACAGATATTAGAACACAGGATGGATTCTATGATTCTATGAAAATAAACAACTGCTTATCTCATTGCTGAAGTTTTTAAAAACCATATTAATGGTCTTGCGAGCAAAATAGACACAATAGGACTGATCTGCCAATGTGTTACTCCATTTGTACGTCAGGGCAACTCCATTGATTTTTCTGCTATTATGGCAGTATAAAAATGAAATAACGCAGTGTTGAATCAGACCTATTCAAAGGCTGACTGATGGTCCTGTTCAGAAATCAGATGAATTAAGAAAAGCAAAATATGTTGAGAGGAGGTGATGTTCCAGCTGTGCTATAGTGGGAGGAAGGATCACACACTACAACAAATAAGCTGGTTCAATGATAAAACACATGTTTCACAGTGGAGAAATTATGTGAAATGTCAGGACTATATACGATTTGTTTAAAAGCCTCATCATTGTCTTAAAATAGCCTCTAGCTTGTGTTTTTCCTCTTTGAGAACTATAGCGATCCTCAATCCTGCATCTCTCTTTCTTCACAGAATAAAGTTTGCTAAGTATGGGTTGCACAGGCAGTAAGATTTGTTGCTTTGGGACTTGGGACAAAATCTAATTTTAGTAGGCTCCGTGCTTCTGCTTATAGTGGTGAGGCAGAATATCAAATGAGCTGCTTAGCTGTGTTAGAGCCACACGTTTGCACTGCTTACAAGGTTCATTTTCATAATTCTTTAAATGACTGGCCTTCACCCTAACATGAAAGCAAGCCTTATTCCATTAAGCCCTCAGTTCACCCAAGTTACTAAAAAATGGGCCCTGTGTACATTCTGAAGTTTAGTTCACATTAGCCAGCTGCTTGGTTAGGGTAATTTAAACCAAAACAAGACTAGTGCTTTTCTCTAAATACATGCTGTAGGCCACAATATGTTGTGGGCTTAAACTGCATTATATCACTTTAAGACATAAGTCTCAAACGTGAGAAAAACGTGTGTGATAAAATAAGACCAACATTGTTTTTGACCTAGTTTGAACAAAGGTGCAGAAAATCAATGAGCCCCGGAGCAGCCTAAATGCTTTGTTAGCCTTTTACTACAACATTATATATTACATGCAAATAATGGCACAAATTTAATGCTACTATTCATGTCAAGTGATTTCTTTGAATCTATATTTTATATTTTACAGATCTTGAACAGTAACATTTTTCTTTTAGTGCAAAGTTGCTCAGGGTTCACTGGAGACTCTTTTAAATTGCTGCTTTCAGAGAAATAACAATGTAAAATGACATTATGATGTATAGCACCCTTCTGAAGACTTGAACCAGTGCAGCAGCAAGCCACTAAAACCTCTGGGAATGAAGCAATCTCCAGAGCACTATTGTCCAATTGTCCTAACTGGATCATTTTTAATTAGTTGCAATTAATTTCAAGTGACAGCACACTGAAATATCAAATCGGAAAGCACAGAGAAACACACTGGAATTTGGAAATTATCAGTGTTAGATAGCTTCTCTATTACTGAAGAGAACTGGACCTGAATATTACCTGCCTTAATCTATATAATTTTTCATTAATTTGTTTCTGTAATAAAGACAAGACGTGCAGTGATGTTGCTAAGGTAGTGACAGAGCTTTAGCACTTAGCCAGATGACATGCAGTAGTCCATACCCTTTCTCTATTGGGGAGATTAGTATCTATCAACTCTAACAGTTGTCTCTGTTATAGCTAAAATGGTTTAGGATTATGGAGACAGCAGGCTACAAATTAGCTACATTTTTGCCCCATTCTGCCCCAATGGGTTGGTTATTCCTGCAGGGGACTCAAAAAGCCCAAGCTGAGACACGGTGCTTATCAGTAGATTTCAGGAGAAACCGAGATTTACCCCTCTGCGAAGGTATGTTAGAAATCCCGCATTTGTCAGGGCTAGAGGCATCCAAACAGAGGGATTTCGCTACCAAGACATGAAACAGTACCTATAACCAGCCAAACCTCCAGGCAATGCTAGCCTTGCAGCAGTTGTCCTATCCCTGACTGCTCTGGCATGAGTAACCTGTACCCAGTTCAGCATGGCTTGAGGGTGAGGAGCTGCTGGATCTTCTCCTTTCTGATCGGTGCAGTCGGAGCATTACAGAGTTCACGCAGAGGTTTGCTGTATCCTAAGGCTAGAAGAAATGCATACCGGAGAAGTGGCTGTCTTTCCTTCTGTGTCTCCTTAGCACCATCAATTGGCACCAACGTGCCTTAGAGATATAGACAGAAGTGCTATAGATCATACGTATCGCACCAAGGATAGGTCACGGAATTTAGAATACTGAATTATGCAGTTAAGTGTTTCAATTTTGTAGATATTGTCAGGCCATATCTATGACAAATTAAAATGCTACATCATCTAATCTTGACACCACTAGAGGAAAAATATGTCTGTGAGGTTAAATGGGGCCAAATTTTCAATAAAGTTATTTTAATGACAAGATATACTTCTACAATTCAAAGTGCAAAACAAACGTTCTCAAGTGAACTTAATATGAATGAAAGAAGCTAAATCATCTTCTGCAGAAACTGAAATCGTAGACAGACAGCACAATAGACAGGCGAAGACACAGTGCTCGCTATTCTGTGTGCCAGTGCCCTTCCATCGCAGCCAAAAGGGAAAAGGTCTTCCGAGGAGCTGGTGTGTGCCCATTTAGTCATCACTAATTGCACTAAACTTGCCCGAAGGAGATCGGGTAGTATCGTGGGGTACTTGTCCCCTTCTCTGCCAGCTGCTCTGCACATGGACTAAAATAACTGACTTGCTTCACAAACCAGTTTTCAGATGACTCCTGATATAGTCAAACCAGTTACGTACAGCAGAGGGGCTGTGTAACAGGGTCTTTGTGTGGTCTCCGCTCTTACAAGCGCCACGTTATTCTGTCTCTCTGAGATTGCTTTGCAATTTCATAGATTTTTGTCATCAGATTTTTACAGTTTGGGAATTTGATCATGAAGATGACTGAGTTAGGGGGACTGGGAACTGTCTGAAATAATAATACTACTTTTCTGAGCATTAATGTATTCATGTGATAGGTGGGTCAGTCAGGCCATATTTTTTTCAGGAAAATACAGCTGGAGGGGCAGTTATAGTTTCACCACCATTTGCCAAAAAATGCGAAATAGGAACCTGCGTAATTCTCAAAAAGAAACTTTCACTCCCTCAAACAAGGGCTCTGATATTGAATCATGTTTGTATACTGAGAATGTTTAATTAGCCTTGTGAAATCAAGGAACCTACTATCAAATGACTTTATACTGGCAAATATGACAACTAAAAATACTTCCATGAAGATCAACTTCTTATTATATCCTGTATTTATCTAAAACACTTTACCTTCTCAGCGGAAAATGTCTGTATTTGTTCATGTGACAAAGCCAAAAAGTTTGGAATGGCTGAATAAAGTTAGCTCATGCATTTTTAAATATGATTTACTCAAAGCAACTCAATGGTTCCATCTTAATTAGAGGCCCCGAAGATCACGTTTATTATATTACAGCTCCTCTACCTGCAATCAGAGCTTCCACGAGGCCAGCTGCAGTGAGCACCCTCGGCAAGAGGCATCTCCTGGGTGCTTAGGCTAGGAGTGGGCAAGACTTAAAAATAATACGGTAAAAATCAAAAGCACAACAAAGTGAAGCCTCAGTACAGAAGTCCCATGAAAAGGCAGGGTCTGACCCAGAATAAAATTCTGGTATTTTGGTACCCTATCCAGGGCCCTCATTACTGGACAAATTGATCTTTCATGAGAAAGTAGGCAGAATTGGACTAGACTCCTTTTTACAGCACGACCCATCTAATTTCTGCTGCATCAAAATGTCAAAAATGATTTAATTTCTTTCTTTCTTTTTAAGACTTTTGAGGTCCTTTTTCTCCTTAGAGGGACAGAATCTATCTATAGCCGAGAGCCAAAGCAAACTGCAATAGGACTGAGGACTATCTATCACTAGAACACAACTTATACATTCACAGCAAGACAGAGGGGAAAAAATGCAGAACTATTTCTTTTTAGTAGTGTACACGTACATGATTTTCTTATTACACACTAGATTGCCCCAAATTACAGATGCCTTAGTAGAAAAGATAACATAACCTGCCTGTACTTCTAAGTGCTGGCTAGTGCACTGGTTTATTTTTTGTGGGTTTCTTTTTTTTTCATCCTTTTTAGTTACTTGGTTTAATTAACAAGATTCAAAATAATAACGTGACCTTTAATGCCGTTCTATGATTCACTATATTCAAGAGCATCTATTTTTGTTTGTATAATATCACAGCATAAATGGTGTCGTCTTCTAACAGAGTGTGACAGGAGCTTAATTCCTGGTGCCTATGAATCAGGTCGAGAGCTCTGTCGATGACAGTGAGCTAGAGATTTACAGTAGACCAGACAAACTATAAAAACCTATGCTAGGGATTATGAGTTATCAAGATGTGCTGAGCTGGCACTTGCTGCTAAGTCTGCGGTCAGCATTATCCAGAGGGAAGCTACAGTGCCACAGCTGCACAGCACTCTATTACTACCAGTTAGCATCAGAGCAAGTATCAGCAATGGAAAGACTCTAAAAAGGTTTGAAGGCAGGAGGATAAAGAAGGAAAATCAGGAGGAAAATGCATGACAAACAGTAACGTTTCCAGGACCGGCAACTCGTAAATCCAAAGGTTGCTAGCAAACAAACTGTACATTCAGCACTTTAATAAAACCATTCAAGGAAATAACGTCAACATCAAATTGAAAGCCTTCTATTCCCTTGTTCTGGCAGGAAGCGTGAGGAAAGCAATAACTGTGGGAGGCTGCAGTTTTTCATGCAGTGATTCTTTGTTCATTGCACATATCATCACCTGATTATTTGCAGTGGAGGAATGTGCCAGGTAGGAAAAGGGTTTCCTGTTCTGTCATGCTTTTCCTTGAACTCTATTCATTCCTTTCTTGATTTTTAATACACATAAACGCATTGCTTATGGATCTATGTAGGCTTGCATCAATAAAAGCATAGGGGCAAGCCACCTTTTCTAAATCACTGGCTCTTCACACACTGCAATGGAGTCCACCAATTTATATAGCTAAAAGTTAAGTCTAAGTTTTACTTGCTCCAAATCGACTAGATATCAGTTTGAGAACTGAG
>VZTV01063837.1:2290-27612 GCA_013400875.1 Anhinga rufa
GCAGGCAATGCTCTGGGTTGGGGCTCAGCTGGAGGTTCGATCTTTAGACCATTAAGCCATGATGCACAAATCCCACTGACCTCTGTGCCTCCCTTTCAATACTGGGGTATTGATTGCTGGGCTGCTTTGTAAAACACTTTAAGGTCCTCTGACAAAAAGAGCAATATAGAAGTTACCTAGTACTTACAATACCCGTATTTATTGAAATCAATGGATTTTTTTTAAACTATTAACAGAAGACGGCCTTATATTTGCAGTACACTGAAGTGTGTACATAAAACCAGGCTGTATGAAATATGCGCATTGCTTTCCTTGGTGAAAGCACCTCATTAGTTCCCTTCTCCCCTCTGCAGTCACTTCATGGGTCTCTAGTTACATATTTTCATGATGTATGTGGTGGTGCTGGTAGCAGCAGCCCAGCAGCAGGCAGTAAGGCTTTGGCATCTCTCAGCAGACAGACCCTTTGCAAGTTGCTACTTAAGATGTTACTTAAGCCACTAAGACATGGGTCAGAGCCTCAGTTTAGCAAAATTAGCAAGGATCTGTTAATTACAGCTGCTGTTCCCAGCTTTACCCTAGATATGAGTTAGTCTGTAAAAAAAAAAAGTTTTATTTTTAAATAAATAGACCAAAAAAGGAAATATGTGCCTGAAGCCTATAAATATTGGCTTTTTCACTGCATGACTAAAGGATGTCCTCTGCCTGGAATAGCTCTTGACTTTGAAAAACAGGCCATGCAAATAACTGAATATTTGCTTCATTGATGGAAAAAAAAACAAGTAGGAAAATGAACATCCTTCCACTCAGAATTAGTCACTGATTTTACTGGTTTCCTTTCTGTTTTGCAGACATCACTGCTGAAGAGATAAGTGCCTGTGTTGGCTGGTCACTTGGCCTTACTGTCAGCGAGAGTAACCTGCATTCGGAAGCATCTGTGTCATCCTCTGATTGTGCAAAGAAAGGATTTCTGAAAACTGGTATGACAGCAGGGCAGATGTATGTTAAGGCATCTTACATCACTTCTTTTGGTCACGTGGGCACAGAGATTCAAGTAGGGTCACACAAGGGTACAAAGAAGAGAGGTCTGGTGCCATCCTCAGCTATGGCTCATGCCCAATCATGGGACCCAAGCAACTTTGGGTCCAAGTCTCCAGGAGTTCTGGTTGCCCTTGGAAGAGCAGGAATTAAGCTAGCAATACCTGGATTAGAAACGTGTGTAAATTGAGGCAGTGGGGTGGCTGGAAGGCTGTAGTCCCTATAGCCACACCAGACTGGGCATGGAGGACAAGGGCAACATGGCAACTGTTAAAGAAGTCAAAACTAAGTACAAAAAGTAGTCAAAGGGGCTAGGAAGCCCCAGATTCGTAAATTGCTTAACCAGCTATAGACAGTGTGATCTACTGCCCACGTGCTAACTAGAAACAAAGGCTGGAGGCATGCAGGCCCCATAGGTCTTAGCAACTTAGAGCATTTGTGATGCTCAACTCATCACTAACAGCCTTGTGATAACATGGCAAGGCTCGCCCTGTGAGCAGGGGATGCCGAGCTCCCATTGATTTCAGGAGGCAGCATCAGTGTCGCGCACTGATAGCCCCTTGCATGATTGATCTCGCCTCCATTAAGCAGTTTCTAGTGTATGTGTAGAAATGGTAAATAAATAATATGGGGGTAATTCAACTTTTCAGATGCTAAGAGCAACAGTGCAGTTGTAGAAGATATTATCCCCCGGATTAGAGGCGGAGATACCAGTTACAGCGGAGGACTCTTGAACAGTTGGGATGGCAATATGTATCGTCACTGGGGAAGGTCATTAAAATATAATCCTACTGTTATTGATTTTGAGGTAAGGCTTTTCTGCAGTTGAAGAAACTCTGCCACTATAAGGAATGAAAGTGTAGTCGAGCAGATCATTTCGTATTTTTATTGTGATTCCATCACAGAACAAGATTAAATGTAATGGGCCACTGATCTGGTAACCTCTTATTCATTTCACAATGGGGAGTACATCTCCCACAGACCGCGTCCGCAGGGAGATGGACAAGGAGCTTAATGCTGGATTAGTGCCGAGTTAAGTTTTTGATGTGTCCCCAAACAGCTTCCCGATGAATGGCTCTCTGCAGTTGCATTCATCCCTATTATTCTCCCTGATGCTGTCTGCCCTCCTGTATAAGCAGGGGACTCATGGAGGGCTGGGGAAGGAGTCCTACCCCCCCAGCAAAGGCTCTGCATAGACCCCCCTGCTTTTCACCTGCCTCAGAGCTACAGTGGCTAAGCCTAACCTCTGCAGACCATGGTGGGTATTGCTATGGGTACTTCCAGGCATTTGTAGAGCAGGGAGCTCCTGGCTGCTTTGTCAGCAGGGAGCTCCTGGCTGCTTTGTCAGGTGGGTCCTGTCTCTCTCCATGCTCCACAAAGAGGGTCTGTGGCCATAAAAATCAGCTAAATTCTCCTCCTCCCTTAATTGTATTGGATGCCTCATACAATGGAAAGATCACTGAAGCACCCTACACGGCTTCAGAGATGGGGAGGAGATGGGTGCAAGTGGAGGGGATGGAAAGGAAGAGAGAATCCAGGGCCAGAGACCACAGAGGCATGAGGAGGTGAGCACACTCCTTAGCTGTGGTCAGGAGTATCACATCTACCCTGAGATGCTACGACCACCGGTCTTCTCCAGGAGGGCAGCTGTGGGGTGTGGGGGAAGGACCTTGGTCACAGCAGGGACACGTTGACACTTCCATCCCTCTCACCTTTATTTGAAAGCACACCCACTCCTGGCTCTGACAGAGGGTGGGAGAAAGGAAGGTAGAATCAGGAACCATCTGTGCTATTGGCAGGGCAAGAGGGAATCTGCAAACCTTCCTGGGCAGCACCCTGGGAGCAGAAGGCCCGGATAAAGTAGAAGTGTTTTCAGTTCCAGCTGAATGCACGCTGCAGGTTATTCACCTTTCTGCACAAGTTCCCATCAATTCTGGGCAAAATTTATTGCAATTTTCCAGGAAACCATGGGCTGACCTCTCTGTTGGCTGCTCCAGAGCTCAGTAGTTGTTGTGCAACAGGAGCTGCCGATAGGCGCTCATGTCCATTTCAGCAGCTCTTATCTGCAGCTCCCTCTCCTTGGTTAAACAGGCTTGTGCAAATTTGTCTAAGAGCTCTTCTCAAAGCCCAGCTGATCCTCCCCACAAATTACTTTCACTGTGCCTTGTGCAATGAGATGATGTCCAGCTCTTCTCTGGGACCCGTTTCCACTGATTCCCAGCCAGGATGTGCAGCATTCACACAGATGCACGGATGGACAAATATAAATATGTGTCCTCAGACTAGCCTTGGGCTTTTAGCTTTAATATAGTTGAATTTTTGTTACTGGTGAAAACAGAAGTGCTGAGATTTTTCAGGGAACCATTTTCTAAACACAGCTTAATACTTAAAACACCCCAACAAGCCACTTGGAACATTTCAGGAAGTTGAATGCTACCACCAGTGCATGAGCCTGAAGCCCTTCAGCTCATCCAACCATTTTTATAAAACAGGTTCAATGGAGAAGATGAGTTATAATTACAGTTACCCACACTGGGATATTTTTGCTGAAAGGTACATAGGAACTGGATTTTTCTACTAGAAATATTATAAGCATGTTATATTATTAAAGCTGTAGATGGCACAATGTTATTTCGCTGCATCAAAGGGCAAAATGTAGGTAGGTAAAATTCTCCATGCTCATTGTTTACCAGGTAGTTCACAATATGCTAACCATTAGTCGTAGGTCGGCATTAAGTTTTGATGACACCCACTGTTCAAAGCTCTTACCAAAATATTTTGGGTCAAAAAGGCAAAAAGCATGCAAGAATCTCTGAGATCGTCACAGCACTAAGAAATAGGTCAAAAATGAGCTTACTGGGGTGCTTTAATTTATTGTTTGAATCCAGACTGAAACTCCAATGCATGTCCAGAAAAGCCAATCCCATACTAACCTCTAAGATGAGGAGGGTTTTGGAACAGTGGTTTCTCACTGGAGGCCATCAATCGTGGTAACACATTTGCATGATGTACATGGAGCTGTCAAGGAAGACAAATTATTTTTTTCTGAGCCCTGAGTTTATCCAGCAATGTCACAGCTCCCTGACTGCAGCATGGCAGCATCTCAGTTGATACCCAGCTGAAATTATCTCCATGCTATTCAACTCCATCCTATGCAGCTGCAGCCCATCCACGAAATTCTCCACAGAAGCAATCTTGGCAACTTGGAAACCAAATGGCAAAATCTGAAGCAGGCTTTGGATGATTACTTGTTGGAGTTCAACGCCTGCCGCTGTGGACCATGCCAGAACAATGGTGAACCTGTTTTGGTGGGAGACACGTGTTTCTGCCAGTGCCGACCAGGTTATGGAGGACCTGCCTGTGAGCAGACTAAGCGCCAAGGTAAGACCCTGGCACGCACCTGGAGCAGGGGAGGTAGAAAGGCAGCAAAGGGACAGAATTTTCTCCTCCATGTGGTTAACCAACAGCTCTTTGCACCCATGCATGTCAAGCCTTCGCTTCTGTATCATCTTTGTTGCTCTGCTATTCTAAGCAGCCTTGCTAGAGACTTAAATTAACAGCTCAGGTGATTATTATAAATAAATTAGTGGTAATAAGGATGTGTTTAATAGCTGGAGATTTACTGACATCTTGCAAAAAGCTGAGCTGGGGTGCAGCAGCAGCTCACAGGCAAAGCCCAGCTGCCCATATTGCCAGCTAAGGGGTGGGCTCTGCCTGCCTGCAATGCTCTATGGATGCAGCTAGTTACTGTAAATGAGACCGTCATCTGGTCCTCACTGACCGGCATGTCACATCCTCAGGCTGGTGATTCTCCGGAGTTCTTGCAGCATCCCCCTACGGATGCCTGCTACAAGGGCGAGAGTGCAAACCTCGACAGGCAGGCAGGGAAGGGAGGCTGAAAGGGTCAGACTAAGTGATTGGGAAGTGGTGCTCAAGCAATGTGCCACTAAAAATGCTGTTTTAGTAAAAAATTGCTACATTGCCATATTTTCTCCCCACCCCCATCACCCACTAGGGAAACATTTTAACTAGAGTATCTATTTTGAGGGAGAAAAAACATGTTTTTCCAAAGTGACAGGCTTTTACTTATATTTTCTTTATTATTTTATATACGATCCCAAAAATTTAAATGAATCACAAAAAAACCCCAAACTTGGAACACGCTCTTTTACTTTCGTCCTGATTTGTGATGACAAAAAAATCCAAATCTCAGCACTTGAAGCTGGCAAAAAGATCCATCTTCAGAGCAGCTCCACCAGACAGAGCTCCAGGCCTTCAACTGTGTGCTCGTAACTAGGCTCTCACCATTGGAAAAGCAAAGCTGTGATGAGATCATGAGTAAGAGCAGAAATGGGTAGATGGTTTATGAAGCTGAGCTCAAAAGCATTGCTTCAGTGACTCAAAAGTAGGCTTCTTTAAAAAAATCTCAGGTTCTTTGAGCTGCCTCCAAATCCAAGGAATCTACCTTAGATGAGGAGCATGGAAAGCTCAGGACCAGGCCACGAAGCAGCCCACCAAACTGGCCAGCCCCTGTGCTCCCTGCTTTTACCAAATAGCGGGGACACACTTCTAGCTCATGGGAAATGAAGCAAATTCTTAGTTTCAAAACTCATTTAAGACCAAACCCAGTTTTTTAAAGAACAATGTTCTAGCAGATGGGAAACCCAGCTTTCCAGCCAGCCCTAAGTAAGAGCACACACATCCATTTATGCTGTCTGGATTAATAAAGTGCCCAAGCCAGGCATGAAGGCCAGCTGAGTAAATAAAAACCGACAGTAAATGACAACCATCAAGCATTCCCATCATTCAGGAGCACCACCATAATCCATAGTATCGAACACTCCTGACAACTCAGTCTGTACTGTAATGAAAAAGCCTTGAAATGACCCATCTCCAAAGGGATGGGCAGACTTTTCAAAACACCGCCACGATGTTAGGAGACTTTTGTCCCTCTGCTATGTTTGGAGGTGAGAAAGTTAGTGCAGAGATTGCTGTCAGCTGCCCTTTGGGAAAGGAAAGCCAAGCCACAGCCTTTCAAACAAGCAGAAGAGAAAAAGAAAGAGCTATTGGTGTTTGAAGAAAGTGATGCTGCTTCATCTCCCCTGGCTTCAGAGTGCCTTACTCTCAACAGCCGTCTGTGTGCTGGGCATGGCTGGGATGGACCAGGGAGTCCCACTTGCAGCAGATGTTACAGCTGGAGCTGAAATCACAAACTGGTGGTGGCATTCAGCTCAATCTTCCTCCCCTGCTCTCACATGAAGTATTCCTCTGTAGTCAGGCCATATGCAGCATTTCAGACCTGAATACCTTCCCCCACCCCGGCTTTTTTTTTTTTAATGCATTTACAGGTGGCAAGACTAATGGGGGCTGGAGCTGCTGGTCACACTGGGCTCCCTGCCAGTCAGGCACAGCACGGCGCAGCCGGCAGTGCAACAACCCGGCCCCACAGGGCGGTGGGGAGCCCTGCGTGGGGAGGGACCTGCAGAGCAAAGCCTGCTGAAAACCCACGGGATGGCATTCCTCCCCACAGGTACGTGGTCGAGAGCGGTTTGGAGTCTGTGCTGGGCTATAACTACTCCGGGCATAATTCTGCAATGGAATTATGGTGGGGAGAAACAATTGTCAAGTATTGCATTTCTGTATGTATGGAGGCATGCTGGATTCGCTGTAGAAAACCAGACCAATTGCTCTGGTTGATTGAATGCATGCCTGGCTGCCCTCTTGCCCTCGCACCACAGGATGTGATGGGAGCCCCACCAGTTCACAGTGGCACTGCCATGATACAGGAGATGGCAGAGAATCCACACGGGTGGCTTTTGCTGCTGGGTGACTGTGGGGCTAGGACATGTAATGAAATAAATTTACTAAAAGTGTTTACGTAAGTAAGCTTGACTCGCAGAAATTTTTACATTTGCCTTTGGAAAACACATTAAAAGCTGATGATCCTTGCATTTCTGTGCAGTTGGTATTGACATATGTACCATGAAACTTTTATAAGTTGGCACTGTCAGATTTTTAAGTCCAGCATATTGGCCAGGGCTGCATTTGCAGCAAAGCCATATGCTGCTCTGTATGGGAGGAGGCTTAAGCCTAAAGACACTGAAGCATCATTGCAAAACGTGAACCCAAACTGATGAAGGATCTTAAATAAAGTAATAAATAGAGAGGCTCAAACACAACCATTTGGCAGAGGATGTTCACACACAAGCGAAGGCTACTCCTCTTTAAGATCAGTGATGAATTGACTATTAGCACACAGGCGTTTTATCTCCCAGGCACCCAGAGCTGGAGAAGATGCTAACGGGCTGCTTGATTTAAGGGGCTTTTTTGAATGTAAGACGTAAATCTCAGCACAAGAATACACACAGTATTGAACTGTGTCCAGAGACCACAGCGAAAGCCTGCAGCTCTGTCCTCTTAATGAACTGCCACAAAAACCTGGGGTGGATGGAAGGCGAATCGCACTTCATTTTACTGTGCTTTTCTTTACAAGGAAAGAAGGAAAAAAAAAAAAGCCCTGAGAAGGAATCGAGCATTATGAAAAGCAACAACAGCGACAAAACCCCAAAGCACAAAGGAGCATTTCTATATACATTTGAATGGAAAGAGGGAGTAGAAAGGAATCATGGTTTAGTGAAAGAAATTGCTCAGCTATAGCTCTGATTCTTGGAAATGCTTGTTTTTCAACAGCGTGTCAGTGGTGATTTAGAGTCTGACACTTAGCTGATGTAAATCAGTGTCACTCCTTCACCGCAGCTGATTTATGCTACCTGAAGATCTGGCCCCAGATTTTCTTTTGTGTGCATGTTGCCAAAGGACAATATTTTTACCACCTCTCTTTTACTTGAAAATGAAACGGCAGGCTGTTTTTGTATGTGAAAACAACAAACCATGTTGTCTCAAACACTGACATGTAATTGTTCCGTGAAAAAATCCCTATGATGAGTGGTAAAGCTGTGGCCTTTTTGCCAACATTGTTTTTCCAGGTAAAGGTGATATTCACCCAGAGACAAATTTGCTCCCAAAGGCTTGCATCTGATGCCTTCTATGTTGGGAAAATGCAGCAGCCTGAAGCATACATATATCCCTATGATTTAGACATCCCAGAGGAATGTGAAATGTAGAATCAAAACAAGTTTTCCCATCAATGGTTTTATCAATACTGTTTGGCATCGGGCTGGCAACTTATGTAGAAACATGAGACAGTGCTCTTATACCAGACTTATTTGGCTCACAGGCGATTCTTACCTTTACATTGACTGTTCAGGACTCGGGAAAATGCCTGAAAGTAAATGAGTATAAAGTCACCTTAGTTAGAAAGCCAAGTGTGCTTCTTTTGTGACCAGAGGGAAGAAATTAATGAACAGAAAGATTGGATGCCTTGGAGGCTGGGGAGGGATGGGACCTGCAGGAAGGCAACCTGCATCCTCAGCTTTTAGAGCCATTTCTAGAAGGATAGATCACAGGCTGGAGAACCACAAAAAAAGAATAAATCCAAGTGATTAAAGAAACCGCATGTGAAATACCACCATGAACCACATATAAATAAGAGCAAAAAGCTGGGATTTGCCTGCGGTTGTTCGTTCTCCACTTTGAAGACCGTGGTGTTGGAGTATAGAGATGAAAATAAGGTTACGTGTGGGGCAGAGTTCATCGTTCACCTAGCAAACCAGGGCAATGAAATACAAACCCAAGGGTTTCCTTCAAATGCCAAAGGGAGCTCGGCAGCAGTCCCTCTCGTCCCACTCGAGTCCCCCGCCGCATCCAGGGCTCAGACAACTGCACGGCTGAAACTTGTGAGCAGTGAAGCTGAAGTCAAAAGAAAGGAAAAAGCTGCCTGTAAGGTCTGGAAAAAAACAGATTATGAGCAATTACACATTTACAATGCCAGTCAAAGACGCCAATATATCTCATGCTGAAGTGGCCAGCATGAGGGTTGTGCTAGATGAGATAAGCAGCAAAAATGTACGTTTCTTACTTAAACTAAAAGCTTAGGAGGGTACAATAAAAGACTGCAGTTCCACTCTGGTTTTAATGAATGGATTTTCTCCTCTTGCACACTGACATACATTTGATATAGTTATTTATCCTATATATTTCTTGTGGCATATTTCCCAGGAAACCTTGTTTATCTTGCCCCTAAGTACATGATTGATGTATGGTGCTTTGGATAAATGGTATCACAATCAGATATTTTTATGGATATAGGCAAACTGGGCTATTAACAAAGGAAGGGCAGAGAGGAACCAGTACGCAAAAGAAAATAGCAAATGATTGATGACAATACACCTGAGGTTGCAAGGTGCAGACTCCAGATAACCAGCTAACAGAAGAGTAGATAAGGGCAGTGCTTGAGACAGAGCTGTTTCCTACCTTGGGGTCAATGTCATGCTGACTACCCAAACGCCTGCATCCCTCTGAGCCTGCGATTTTATAGCAGGCAAAAAATTCCCCAACAGGAGCAGCTCAAAAATTACTGCTTTCCTTTTTATACAGTGTAATGCAGAGGCACACGAAGATACAAAACATGTAATCCTCCCCAAAATACTTGAAACAAAAGAAACGCCAGATTCTGGGGAGTTTGGGGAGGGACTGGCACTTGCGCTGCTGTATCATGCCCAACACAGCGTGACTCCTAGTGCTGCACTATAAATAAGTAAAAAAAAAAAATAATACTGCTAATAATTACTGTCTTCATCTCCAGTTTTGCTGATTTACACAAGAAGCGGGGCATTAAAATAGGATATAAATGGAAGACAAACCTGCAGGTGTAATTTGACCTGAAATCTGGCAGTTGTCTGGGGTGCTTGCCGGGCTCTTTAGCCATCAGGGTAGAAGAACTATGAGTTGGAAATCTGGGGACTGTAATACCTCTGCATGGACTCGCTGGGTCGCCTGCAACAAAATCTCTCCATCTGGGAGAGAACTTTCGATGGAACAACAATATCCATCTGACAGAGGGAGAAACTGGAGCATTGCAAAGTAATTTAGCAATACTACGACTATCACAGTCCTTGCAAGTCCCCAGGCACAGCCTAGACCACATTCCAGCCTCACAGGTAAATATAAAGTGTCTACATGATATGAAAAGACAGGGAGCAAGTGAATCCAGGCTAGAAACCAGTCTGATTTACCCATTCCTGATGGAGATGTTAGGGGGTGCAAGAGTCAAGTTGTTTTTTTCCTGGAAAAGCTGGACGTGACAATTACAACTTACCTAAAATAGCCTTTTGGGAGCTTCCGTAGTCATGCTGACCGGATCCAGCACACATCACAGCAGCAATGTCTTCAAGCAATGAGGTGGAAGAAATACAGCTTCTCTATGTTCACTGAGTTTCTTTTTTTTCACAAGCAAATTGCTTGTGAAAATATAATATGGTATGTAGTAAAGCCCATTGAGACAAATGTCTTAACCAGAGAAATGGGCTAGAGCAGTGCAACCAGTGCTGAACATGCATGCACTGTGCCTGCAGCCTTCCTGAGTCTTCATACGCGGGTTATTAATCTACACTTACACAGAAGGTGCAAGTTAGAAACACCAGTAAAAGATAGTACCAAATTTAATGCGTACCAAAAAGAAACAATAAAAGCTTCAGCATAGTATTTTTTATTACCCTCCAGGTCATAATAAATCATTAGCTATTTGAATCAAAGCACAAAATCACAAGGACAAGATAAAGTTATGTCCTTTATGGGAGGCTTCTAAGCCTATAGGCTCAATATTCAACCACTGCTGAAATCGTACTTCAGCTAGACTATCCCGCTGATCTTGAAGATTGTCAAATCTCTCCTCTGTTCCTCAAAAAAACCCCTGAATATCCAAACCCAGGCACTGCCATTTCAGAAAATCTGGGCTTTTCTGATGAGGGAACAGTCCAAATTCAGGTTGCTACATTTGGCTCTGCTTGCTGCAGCAGTGGATAGACACACCGTGACTATGTGTCAGAGTGCTTACTCCAGCTTGATGATGAGGAAAGGTGGTTAAATTTACAAAAGCCACTCTACTTATCTGAGATAGCCCCTGAATCAGATTATACTGATGCTTCTTGAGAAGGGCAGGCAACCACACTGCAGTACGTGTCCTCATAGGCACCCATGAACCATGATCAGGGTCCTCTGCTGCAGAGCTTCTACAGTGTCCTTTGAAAAAGCTTTGAAGAATATCATGCTTAGCATAAGTGGTGACCTCTTTGACCATGACCCGAAATGAACCTCTTGGCAAATTTTTATCACACAAAAGATATCACAGTTACACAGTGGATAACGGAAATGTTTTGGGTTGGCAGCTCAATTACGAAGCCCATAATGACTACAGAGCACTCTTCTTTTACATATGCAACGTGCTCTTCCTTTCTTAAAGCTGTCACAGAAACCTTGTCAATAAATGTGGAGGCGGCATGAGGGCTACAACTAAATGCATGCTCCATTGTTGAGATGTCAGAGAGCCTGAGTTGTTCTTACAAAAATTACATTTAGACAATGTCAGTCTGAAAGGAGAGAAACTGGTGATACCAACCCATCATCACCAGCGTTGCTAAAAACCCTCGGAAGAGTGTTTGACCTTGCAGATGTTAGAAGACTCACAACACTTAGGAACAGCTTTGTGCTGGTGGAATTGTTTTTCTGGAGCAAAGCTATTGCTGGTTATTTTACAGCATACCCCACCAAATGCCTTTGCAAAAATCATTAACCACCAATGAAGCTGTAGGAGGCAAGTCCCTGGAATAATCCAGGCTCAGGTCAGTCATGAAATGGTGCACAATATTACAAGTTCCTCTTTCATTTGACCTGGATTGTGATGCACGGTTCCAGGTACAATAACAAAAGGCAAACCATTCACTTTGCTTTGGCTCTTTTCATAGCAAACTCTCTCCACCTCAGATGTCCTAACCTGAGTAGACTAGCAATACAGCTGCTGAAATACAGGCTTTCATGGGATCAGACAGATGAACCAGAGCCTGTTTGGGGCAGAGACAACTACTAAGGGCAGAAGATCTCATGCAAATGAGGATGTGCAAAGACATTTATTCCAAAATGTTCCATTTATCCTGCCCATGACAGAGAATTACAGAAAAGCTGCCTGTTCATCCTGCTCCAGCGGAGGGTCTTGTGACAGCCCCTAGTCAGAGTGCAGGAGGTTCAGCCTCTTCTGCAAGTGTATCCATCTCTCCTGCCTTCCAACATCCCCAAGCAGCTGAAGGAGCAGCAGCTGCTTTCCAGGTCCCCATCCCAGTAGCATCCCTCTGTCCTTCCCTCCCCTTCCCAAGCAACTAGAGCACTGGGCATATCTGAGCATACCGGGGTATATTCGATACTCTTAGTGTTCTGTTCTAAATCAGAAATGCACAGGAGGAAGCTCATCGCTGCAGTAAGAGTACCACTGCTATATAGTCTAACAATGCTTTGGAGTCACCAGACTGTTGTTCACAATTCAGTTTTCGCTCCTTCAAGACAATTTCTAATACGACAGACAATTTAAGTTAAATACAATAAATTGGGAAACTGGGGTACTGAGGCACAGCGGCTTTAAATGTCACATTAGATACTATTGTGCTCACTGAGATTTAGACTTTAATATGCTGTATTTTGCTCCACATGACACAGCTGTCTTCACAGAAGCTGCATATTAGCTCACGTTCTAGTGCACGTAAGATCAAACAGTCTTTTCTTATCTCAAAGGAACCTTCAAAAACAAGGCAATAAAATTTAAAATCATGCAGCTACCAAATAAGGCAGGAGATAAAGCTTGTCAGTCCATTGCAATAAAGACAGAGAAAAGACAAAATATTAAGAACAGTAAGCAAATTCAATCCCACAGGACAACTGCAAAGCATTTCCAAAGGTGTGATTCATGACACACACCCAGCTCCCATTGCCTTCTGAAATGTTTGCAACTTCTATGTACTGGGATGAGACCCATAAGAAGAGTGAGGCCAACTAAGCAAGCCAGTCAGGTAGCATCTTCGCACTCAGTTTACAAACTGCTCATCAGTTTTGAGTAGGTTCCTAATGATTCCCTCTAGCAAGTAACTGTCTCAGCATCTGGCCCTGAGCATGATGAACCATCATTTTGCGGTGTAGGGTTGTTGCACTGTCGTCTCCTTGTTCGTTGGCCTCCTGAACATGGAGACCAGCTGGCCCAGCAACCCCAGTTTCCATTAACAGCAGCATCTGGAAAAAAAAACAAAGCCAGAAAGGACTGTCAGAATAAAGCAGCTCTTTCCATGGGAAGAGTGGTCAGCTGCCATGAATCATATTTAAATACAAATAGCTCTGTCCCTGTCCACACCACTAACAATATATTTGAGTCATTAACAATGAGTGATTGTTTTAAAGATGTTAATTTTCTGTTCAGCATTTTTGGTGATTGTTCAAACTTCACTTTATGCACCAAGGACAAGGAAATAAAAAAAATGAATTAGCTTTTTATTTGTTTGTAGGGCATTTCTCTCTCTGACTTAGTCCAAGCCTAGGTAAGAAAAACAGCAACTAAACTTGTGTCAGCCACATTCTTAGGGTACTAGGGGAAATGTTCACGTTCTTATTCAATGAACATTCAGCTTTCTATCCATTGCTTTTCCTATTACACTGTTTCTTCTGGACCCTGAGCACCTGAGTGACATAAATTCAAAATCCTGAAAATCATGGAGCCGAACATGGAGGCAATACATAAAAGGAGGAAAGGGGAGTGAGAAAGGAAGTTACATGTTGACAAGTGGATGGATGTGAGTCTTTGGGAGGGTCGGATGCAATTATGTATGCGGTAAGCAGACTGGAACAAGGTGTAAGTGACTCCACAGTTTAAGGCTCCATAGACTTGCTTAGAAACACCTGCAAAATTGACCCTCTGCTTGGTGGAATCTTGGCATAAAATGTATTTCAGCCTGGCTTAGTTAGGACACAGTCATGCAGAATGAGAACTGGATAAAAGACTGTAAACAAAGCGCAATGATAAATGCAGTGCATCACGTTGTGGGATGGTGCCAGAGCTCTGGGTGCCTGAGATCTAGTATTATTTAGCATCTGAATTAATGAGCTGGAAGAAGTAAACAAAATGATTAAATTCACAGATCAACCTAAACTAGAGGAAGTTAGGAACATCATTCAGGAGACAGCAGCGATATAAAATGACCAAGAAGCGTTAGTAAATGCTTCAAAACATCATAATAAGATTTTAAGATTAAAATGCATGGTAGTATATCTGGGGGAAAACAGTTTGCAACATACTGGCTGTATCAAAGGGAAAAACTTAGGAAGCAGAGCTGTTGGAGGAGACCTGAGGCTTGTCACGGATTGTAAATTAGGAAGGAGTTCGTATTTTGATACAATTTATACAATTGCAAGGTGTGTTTATGCAGCTTTGAACTGCATAAGTAAAGCCACCTCCTCGTGAGTGCAAAGAAATTTAGATGAGGGAAGGCAAAGTATATCTGTCACCTTTGCAGGACCCTAACCCCTTGTGGCTGGGCAGAGTGGGGACAGCCAGCACTGGGTGTTACTCCCCATCCATCAGCCGACATCCCTGTATACTCCTAAATACTGCTGGGACTGTCTCCTTGGACGTGGGGTCCCTCTTACCTTTCCTCTTGCTGATCTCACAGGCAGTGCCGCTGTAGCCAAGGGGACATAAGCATACACACTTGGTTCCTGAAAGTAAGCATAGATGGCAGGATTAGAGACTTCAAGTCACATTTCCCTGCAGACACCCATTTCTTTTCAGTGCTTCATCTTCTGTGAGGAAGGGACAGCGGGTGAAATGATATCAGCATTTTTCTCCGATGGTGAAAGTATAAAACAGCAATAAAGCAGGGGAGCTGTGACTATCCTGCCACCCCTCTCACCTCCCCAGCCATTTGTTCCTGCTCTGCAGCTCAACCTCAGCTACGCTGGTGCAGTAATTCAGCACCCTAGGGTATCACACAGTCCCCCTGCTCCTCTCCAAGAGAGAGTTCCCCTGCTCCTCTCCTCTCGGTAAAGCTAAGAGGGAGCAAGCTGCATCATCAGGAATGAGCACCTGGGATGGGAGCATCCCGGCCAGGCTTTGTGCCAGAGAAAACGTCGGCATAACCCCACACCAGCTGCCCAGGACTGCAGTGTGCATCCCACAGCAGGACTCTGGAGGAGAGTTCCCACTTAGGAAAATAACATTCACTTTAAACCTCTTGTTGAGAAGATCCTAAATGAAATGCTAACCTGACTCAGCTCCTAAAAAGTTATTTAAACAAGGGTAATCATGAGATGAAACCTTTAAGTGCTACAATCAACTAGCTGGTACCTGAAGCAATCGTTTCTGCATTAGATACATTTAGATGATAACGATTCTCATCAGTATTTTTGCAGATGCAGATTAGAATTAGGCACTTGACAAAATGGTCCCTTTGTTAGAAGCTCTCATCACATCATATATCTCTGTTTAGGCAGTGCGGTTTTCATTCAATTTGATTATTTTTCCCCTTCATTTTTAAATCACAGCCTGCTTACAAAGGAGGACAGCTTCTCTTAGAAATAGGGGGAGGTGATGGTGATAACTGTGCTTGGCACTTATATGGTGCTTTTCATCTTCAAAACACTTTTACGAACACTAATTAATGCTGAGACAGTAGTCACTTCTCTAGGAGGATGGAAGCAATCTTAAAAGCAAAGGAGAAGACTTAAAGATGTGAAGGTTTTTTCTTTTTTAATGCATAATTGAGATGAAATAAATTCTTCCGCAAAACTGATACAGATGGTCACTCCCATTAACAAGGCTCATCCCTTGACTTTACTGTCTTTACTTACTGGTGGCACTATACAAACAGACTTTGTATAAACTTTTAAAAAAATACTTGATTACCTGAAAGAGAAAGGACAGGAGAAACTAAAGAGCAGATTACTCGCCAAGCTTCCTCACTCCCCACAAATTCCCAGCTCATTTCTCTTAGAGGGTAGAGAACAGGTGCAAAACCCTTCTACCTTGCAGAAAGGGAATCCCATTGCTGTGGCATGGAGCACAGCGACAAGAACTGGTCTCCAGCTGAAACTCATCAAGAGCCCGTTGCAGATTTTCTTTTATTGCCATTGCATTAGCAAAATCTGTTGGACTCACCAGCTGATACAGCGGCTCTGCCTAAAGGGAGGGAAGAAGAAACTGCATTAATTTCCAAGTTTAAGATGGTGTGAGTATTGCAGGGCTTGGTGGGAGCACAGCTGGAGAGGGAAATGAAGGCCTTGTGGTATGGGCTCCAGGTTTCCCATTAGTATTGCCATAAACCTTGTGGACAACAAGGCAGCCATGTCAGGAATACTTACAGGGATCCTCCCCTTGGTTTACAACATCAAGGCAGTTGCATATGTATAATAAAATACAATGGCCATACTGTGAGTTGATAAATGGGCAAAGTTTCACAGAAGTTTCATTAAATTTTTTATCATCCATTTTCCTAATATTGACAATTTTAGACAAGGTTTGCTCAAACTTACGTTTCCTGACTGTTCTGTTACTCTGATTTAAAAAGGATCCCCAAAACCCACCCACAAAAATCTCCTTCCCTCCTCAGACAGCCACACAGCATGTGGTCACAAGCATTCATGTTTGCATGTTCAGCTTAACCACTTCTGCATTTCAAGGCTGACTTCTATCTTTATGAAGCCAAGATAAGGGTTTCCACTGCCTTCAGGAGAGAGAGGATTTTGATCTTCATCTGCAAACACCGCAGATGGGGTCAGTGGGAGAAGATAAAGGGGTGCACAACATGGAGCAGTAGGGACCAAGGAGACTTTGGCTTGCTCATTTATTTTTTTTTCTGAAAACAAGGGAAAGTTAAAGTGTGATCTCAATATTGCCAGTCACACACTAATGCCAGTGGGACAACATGGGCATGTGTCATCAGAGGATCCATCCCAAATTCCTATCCTTGCTATAGGGATGCCTGCCATACAGGCCACAGCAATACAGTAAGCATGAAAAATTACCCTACTGCTATCACAGGCTCAAGCTACATGAAATAGAAGAATATTTCAATAAAAAAATGCTCATTTCCTGCTGCTGTACATTCACTCTTCATCAATTATCTGTGATCCATACTTTGCTTTTTGAATTCAGATCATACAAATGAGGAAATACACTAAGAGTGACCTGCCAAGTCCCTTCAGCAGATGATTTATGAACTGATTTGCTTTAGTTTTCCCTAACTAAGCATTCTTGGCCTGACATTTAGTCACACTCCGCTGGTACTTTTGATCTTCAAGCCCCACAGGGATATTGGTATGGAAATGAAGGATTATAGATACCAAATCCAAATTACATCCGTCTGGGGTTTTTCACTGGGCAGCCTGGTCACTGATGCCAGGCAAGACAAAGAACATTGCAGTTTCTTATGGGAGAATTTTCTGTAAGTGGGATCTAGCACAGAGAGTTGCATTTCTGTTGTCTCCTGCCCAGACACCTCCCAGCGCATTTCCGGAAGGTCAATCCACAGCACACCAGGGACTTGGGAAAGCCACCTCCGCTGCAGCAAGTGCTGGACAGGCACTGGCTGAATTTCCAGATTACATATTTTTGCTTTGGTTCATATTTTTTAGGATTCACCTCTGTTTTTTAAATGAAAAGTCAGAATTTTCAATGAAAAACAAACACCTTTTACAAATATAAATATTTTTGGCCAAAATTAAAATCTTATAATGAAAAACAAATATACAATAATAAAATCAACTTCCACCACTGTCCAAACTCCTGTTCAAAAGGATGCTCTCTTGCACTTTTGTACTATTTTTCTCATATGTGTAGTGTACTATTCACTCAGAGTGAAATTATTTTGACATTAAAAATGATGAGGCAGAATCGCTACATACTTCTGCTTGCTCTTTACTTTTACAGTGCCTCGCATTTCTAAAACTCTTCAGGATCAAAAAACACCTGACTCTTCAGCACCTAACTCAAATTTTTAAGGTTTAGCTAAGGTGCACAAACATCCAGACATGTATGATGAACTACTTGACCTTCTGAGTCAGAGAGAATTGTTGCTAAATAGTCACTGCTGCTCACAGAAGAGAGAAATTAATAAAAAAAAAAATCCTTATAAAATATATGCCACCAGATGTATTTTTGAGAAGTGATACATTGGTAAAATGGAAGGTAGATTTTCTGATCTGCTTGGCAGGCAGCAAGCAATTACATCTGCACAGCCAAGTTAGAAGGGTTAATGCTGTTTACTTCATGTACTTCCAACCACACCCTTTTTAATGCATCACACCTTTGATTTTCTGAATACCTGGTCTTAGAGAAACTATGCTGCACAATACAATTCTATTTTTTGCTCTAGAAATTTCACTGTGTTTTTTTTTAAATCCTGTTTATTTAAACACAGAGTTCTCCAAGGTGCTCAGCTAAGTGAGGCTGAACAAAGCAATGGATACAATACCTTTAGCTTTATGATTTCAGGGTTGTACTGTACAGCATCTCCCCACTCCTGCATGAGCGCAGCTGTCGGCAGGTCCTTGTAAGCCAATGTAGTAATGTGTTCGCTTGCTCCGCCACGAACAAGGACAATGAAATCTTCCACATACTGTTTTTTAGAGGTGCTGTCTGCAAAAATGCATTCAGAAAGTGATCTGCTCTGCTCACGTACGTCTTTGTGGATTGAAGATGAGATATAAGCTCACGGCAAAACACCCCTGCGTATGACCCATCCCATGGAGAGGGGAAAGGAAAAAGGCCACAAGTGTTTCACACCTGAAGCCTGGTTTCCCATGCTGAGTGTCCTGTGCCCTTCCTGCTCTCTTGCAACAATAGCCCCATCCTCCTCTCCTGCACCCTACCTCCTAAATTTCTTCCCTATGGTTATAAGCTTGCAGGCTCTTCCACAGCCTGAAGCTCCTCACCATGATGAATGTTGCCCATTCTCCTCTACGTATCTTCAGGTGCACCCTCTTCCCACTGCAACACGCCCAGCTTCCCATATGTCCCCTGAGGCTCCCACAACACTATTACCTCCCTGACTTCCCCATTTGGGCTTTTTCGGGTGCAAAAAGCGGCATGCTGGGCTGCTCTGCTGAGAGGAGGGTGGAGCCAACAATGTGCGNGGCTGAGAGAGTTGGGGTTGTTCAGCCCGGAGAAGAGAAGGCTGCGGGGAGACCTTATTGCGGCCTTCCAGTACTTAAAGGGGGACTACAGGAAAGATGAGGATGATCTCTTTAGCAAGGCCTGTTATGACAGGACATGGGGTAATGGTTTTAAACTAAAGGAGGGTAGATTTAGACTGGATATAAGGAAGAAATTTTTTACAATGAGGGTGGTGAGACACTGGCACAGGTTGCCTGGAGAGGTGGTCGATGCCCCATCCCTGGAAACATTCAAGGTCAAGTTGGACGGGGCTCTGAGCAACCTGGTCTAGTTGAAGATGTCCCTGCTCACTGCAGGTGGGTTGGACTAGATAGATGGCCTCTAAAGGTCCCTTCCAACCTAAACCATTCTATGATTCATTAGTAACACAGCACCAGCCAGGTGGGTAATGTCTGATCTGTCCCTGCTTTTCCCTGGGACACTGAACAGCTATTTCTTTTCTACCCAGCAAAGAAAATCTTGCAAAAACCCAAGCTTTGAGACATCTACACCTCTGTTAAGCTTGGCTGGGGTCAGCTGGCAGACTCAAAAGCAGCTGTGAAGGTGTGGGGAAATATTTCAGACAGGCAAGATCAGAAAATCTTCTTTTCATTCTGACAAAGGCTAGAAATTAAATGGCAGAAGTGTTTTATGCTTACCTCCAATCTCTTTTAAAAGGGATTTACAGCCAGCTTCAGTTATTCCAAGCTTCAGATAGACACCAATATTTGCACCAATGTTAAAGCCATGCTGTGCACATTTCTGGACATCGCTCAGAGAATAGCCTTAAATACACACCAAAAAATTGTAGTGTTTTAATACAACTGTTCGATGTTTTATGTCCATATACACAGAAAATGGGAGTTGATAAATATTTTTACTTTGGGAAAAAAGGAGATGAGATGAAGAAGCCTTTTTTGGGATAGTTTACAGATCTATATGAAATGAAATCTCTACATTTTACAGAACTCTGAAACCAAGTGCAAATGCAAGGTAAATGCTGGAAGAGGAAGCTTTTTAATTACCAACTCAGCTGTACTGGGTTATGCAAAGCTGGAATGGGTGGGAGCCTGGCCTGCGGCTTAAATGCCAAATGTCTTTGACAAAGGACTACCCACCAGCCATCCCCATCATCAGGAGCTAGGCTTTTTAAGAGTAACAGATGAAGTAGCTTTTCCTCCTTTTGCTAGCTCACATTTCCAATCCTTTGCTGCCAGAAGAATCTTAATTGTTTCATGGAAGTTTCTCCATGAAGCGCTACTATAATTTTTTTTTCCTGGCATATAAGAATTTGCCCTAAAAACCTGCAAATCCTTCATACATTCTTCCCCAAAGTCCTTCTTCAAACTCCTTGCTGTCCTGACACTCAAAAATATTTAAGCAGTTATCATGGTGGAATATCAGATATGATACTTGAATATCTCTTTTCTTTCTCTGCTTTTTTGTTGTAATCCCCCACGTTTCCCTGAATTTTTTACATTTTTAGTTAAACTCATGTCTTGACGATACAAATGTTTACATGAGCTCACAATGCAAGTATCACTGTATGGTTGTTCTGTTCTTATGCTCTTCTCATACACCTGATATTGGCCAGTTTCTAGATCAGAAAAGATGATGCACTGAGTTTTGGGTTGGTGCAGGATGGCCCCTATTCATGGCCCCTATGTTCATAGTCCATATGCACCTGAAGGCAGGAACCACTACTTTATGACACCCTTGTACAGCACAATCCAGACCTATCTCCTGCCATCTTTCCCACAGAAAGTAGCAAATCATGAACCATGGACACATGTGGCATATTGGATTATATGGGAGAGCAGTGCAAGTACCAACCATGTGACATGATGTGTGATAACAGATCTGCAAAAGAAGACTTGATTTCCAGCACAGACAGTACAAACATAATGATGGATTTGAAGGGAAATACCTGAATTCTCAGACTGGACCTACAAACCCCAGTGAGAACCTACAGCCCAGCTCAGCACTGGGGATAGTGTGAAAATGTTGGTACTACTGCAGGATCCTGATTAAGGTCAGCAGATGCTGACAGGTAGTATTTTGATGCAAACAATAACACATATTAGTTCAAACAAAAGTGACTTGTGATGGGCCCACGCCAACAGCTGAGATATTGAACAGTGCTAATGTTTTGAATATCTGAAATCTGAACCTAAATTCTGTCCTTCTGGGCTGTATCTGGCTACAGGATAAGCAACTTCCTAGACAGCAGAAGAGCAAACGGACTGAGCATCACACACAGCAGAGTCCACTAAATGCTTTTGCAAACAGACAACGAAGGCAGTTACTCACTCCCATGCCAATGAATAAATAAGAGAGTGCAGCTATTGATTAATGTCACACAGCTCGCTCTATCCTACACAACAATCATCATTTCTCAAAAAAAAGGAAGCCAGAGTCAAAGAGCAAGAGCAATATCAGGCACAAGACTCACCCAGCAAATTATTTACTGTTTCCTACATGCTGGAAAAGCTCTTGAGGCTAAAGGTGTTTCAAAACTGTCATCAGAAACGCAATGGAAAAAGAACTTAGGTGAAGGTTTTCAAAGCTAACAGAAGTGTTAAGCTACACGATTCTTATTCACCTCAACATGTTGTCAGCCTCCAAAACGTGTCATCTAAAATACTTGCTGCAGGGCCCTTTTTTTTGTGAACTGGCAGCACCCACAGCTTCAGAACTAGTTGAAGCCCATAGTGCTGAGCATGCTTTGAAGACCAGGCTCTTTATTCACTGCCATAAAGCACTTCTACTGTATTTTCTGTGGGTTTTCTTTGAGATGTTGACTCCTTCTTTCACCGTCTCTCTTTTCTCCCCTCAGACCTGAACCATCACTGGGTGCCTGCAGAGGGGTTTTCCCTCTAAAAAGCTGGACCCAAAGCTTTTTCACAACCATCAGACACACATACCTGCCTTCTGGAGCTCACTGCTGTTCACGACTAAAGTATATTCGTAGATGCCACCGACAGTAGCCTCTGTGATGTAATGGGTCCCATAGTCTCTGTAGAGCTCTCTGTACTCCCCATAGCTGTACTCTAATGGGAGCTGATGGAGTCTCTGCAGGAACTCGTAATGCAGCATCAGGGCTCGAGGCTTCAGCTTATAAATGGCAACAGCCAGCTCAGAACGGGCATGAATGAATTTGCTGGACTACATGAAATGCAGAAACACAAGAGAATCCAGAAGAAGTAAGGGATGTCATTCTTGTGACAATGTGTAGTTATTTGCTATTAAATAATTAAATTAAAGCTGGTCAGGATTTATCAATTTAACAGTTTGGAACTGGAAATATTTTAATTTAGCAAAACCAAAACTTCTAGTAGTAAAGTTCTGAAAATCAGGATTCTGACTGGTATCGGAGAGGGAAGAAAGGAGAAGGAGAGACACTCATTACAGGTTAGGTGATAGCTCAGGCCATGACTGGGACATGGGGAAAGGCAGGCTCCAGGCTCTGCTCTGACAGACCCAGGATGCAAGGACACAAGCAGCAACCCATGAGACTGGTCTACCCCTAATAATGTTGACCAGCCTTTGTCTCTCACAAGCTCTCTCCTGAAAAATTGTGATGTCTGAAATCATGATGATTTGTATGTGAAATGGTAATTCTCTGGCTGATCCAAATTGATATTTATATTCCACAGAATATACCATTAACAAAACTCAAAGGAAAGAAGAAAACACAAACATGTATTTATATGTCTCTGTATAGATACATGTACATGGATAAATATTATATCTTCCCTTTCTGGTATAAAAGTCAGCAACAGAAGAGGTCTTTCGTCATGTTCAAAGGATTTAGTGTCCAGTTGTTTGGGCCAGCAGGAGAAGCACATCATGGGGGTTCAATATAGAACTCTGTAGCTTAAATAATAAAATCAAGACTTAGCATTGGGTTTCTTGATGGATATCTATTGCAAATGCTTCTCATATACTTCTGATCTCGTCATGGGAAATGCCTCTTTGCAGGAGGCAAATGCAAGTTTAATAGCAACAAGGAATACTCTGCCATTCCTGAGTGCACTTTATACCAAGGGGGGAGGCATAGATCAGTGATACTATTAAACCATTGACAAGAGCTAGGTTTGTTTACATCAATAACAGATAAAAAAAAGAAATCAAATGATGGTGCACACTACCTCAGGCTGAATCTCATAAAGCAGTCCTAGGAGTTATAGATTAAAGCATCTCCAGCCAGCTTAAAGTGTGCATCAGATCACAGCTGCGACCAAATCTCTGCAGACGAGATGGGAAGTGATTGCACCATCCGTATTTTGTGTTGTGTGTGTCCTGATCTGGTGAATGATGTACTTGGCAGATAGATCACATCAGCCAAAGTAAAATAGTATGTGTTAGTCTATAATTAAACCCATGGAAGGCCTGCTAGCAGTTTTCATTCTACATTATTGTCAAGGCTGCCCTACAGTTGAACAGCTTGGCTTTGCTGTTTGCATTATCATTTACCAAAATGACAGCTCCCGCCTTGCTGAACCCACCTAAAAGAGGGATGGCCCTTCACGTGTGAGAAGATATTCTGCAGCGATCACACAGACAATAGCTATCCACACTGCAGACCAGTTTCTGGACTGTGTGTACAGGTGCAGAATTCCTGGAACTGCAGAAAATCCTATTTGTCCTTTCACCCCAGATTTCTCTATTAGTCACTGTAACTCACCCATAGGGCAGAGGGAACTCTGGGCTCCTGGTTTTGTTAGTTAAACCCCAGTTCTGCCCGTGCAGATTCCCTTGGAGGAGTCACTGTGTTGGTTGTACCCACTCACCTCCCACCTGCCAGACTGCTTTGGCATTAGTGTTAAGAACTTTATAATGGCTGGCAGGGCAAGGAGCACAGCATCCCATGGCTGAGGTGCAGCATGGAGGCCCTGTTAGGAGTGTCACTTGTACATCTCCTACTAGCAAGTTCACTGTATGGAGGGGAGGCCATTTGAACTGGCTTCTTAGTATCAATTCTTTTAAATGACCTCACTGCAAACATCCAAACGTGGATGTCCAGCAGGACACTGGGCAGACTGCAGTAAATTGTGGCTTATTTCAGAGGTTAGGCAATCTGGTTCCTGGCCGACAGGTGAACAGAAAAGCTCCTGGGTGCTGTAAACACAACTGAAGGCATTGTGGCCTTAGTAAACACTTGACCAATGCAAACTGCAAAATCCTATCAGGAGGAAGGATTTAATTTATACTTGTAATGGCTGCTGACCTGATGATGAGGATCAAACCAATATACACACACATACAGATAATACGTTAGCAGAGAATTAAGTGAAGCAGTGCTTACGGTTGAAGAAAATCTTTTCATCCTTTGAATGAACTTCTTGAACCTGTTGTCGTTTGAATTGTAACCAAGTTCAAACACTTCTGGTATTTTTATACCAAAGCTGAAGCTAGACTGTGAAGCTTTTGCCTTCAGGACACTGCTTTCATAATTTGAGTAGGAGTCATATTCAGCCATTGTAAATTCATATTTGCCTTTGGTCTAAACAGAAAGCAAAAACAATATGTTTAATTTCCTGCACAGCGATTGTATACCTGAAGCATGGGGAAGGAATACAGATACAAATATACTTATGAATTAATGCTTGCACTTTGAAGATGAAAAGCCTTGTATAATTGCAAAGCACTATTATTATTAACACCGGTACTTCAAGAATACTTGATTTTCAGCAGCAGGAAAGCTACTATCTCCTCCATATTGCAAGGACCTCAGGCTTTTACTTAATATGTCAATCTTATGCAAAGAAGGTAAATCTTAAACACAGGCATCAATTAAAGTATGAATTCTAAAAGCATAAGGTTTCCTAGTGGGCAAAACTCAAAAATATCATGCTATGTCATCAAGAGTATTAAGGTCAAATACATAATATTTGAAATATAGTTTTGATGCACCACAGAAATAAGCTTTCACACAAAGTACATCGGGTACTACTAAATCATAGGGTGTTGCACAAGGACAGCCTTCCCAGCCTGGGTCTCAAGGCACTCTACAGTTCTGTTTAAAATTAACCTCCCTGTGCCCACTGGGTGGCTTTTGGGCCCTCTTGGACAGATGGCACCAGGAAGGTTAGGCTCAGTTTTTGCAATGACAAGGTTCAAGGCAACATTGCCATCCATTCCAGTGCACGCAGATATTATAAGGGGACGTGCCTAACTTCATATAGTGTGTGGGGTATGGTGGTGT
>VZTV01063841.1:0-13751 GCA_013400875.1 Anhinga rufa
CAGCTCCTGGCACAAATCAGTTTGGTTCCCAGTAAAACTGAGAAGAGAGTTTGATATGAAGTGCAGTTGCACACATTTTTATTTTTATTGAATGGCTGCCCAAAAGACAGCACATCCAAGAACTTTAAAATTACTGTTTTCCCTCTCTCATAGGAATACCCGTGATCCAGAGTGTTTAATATGTGGAAAGAAGATAGTCACAGATGATGCAATTTTTAATTTTGACTCTGTGAGTATTTTTTTTTTTATCCTCCAGACTTTTCTAAGAAGCATAAGAAGTTACACTGTATCCAGTAATAACTGGATATAAACTCAAACTGCAGAGAGAAGTACACTTAAATGCTCAGTGAGGTTGTTCAGGCAGTCCACCTGTAAACATTTCTACTTCTGGACTGTGTGATAATGTTGTGAGGGTAACTGTGTATTACGAGACCTGTTTATCTCTAAGGAGTGATACATCTCGTAAACTCCTGTTTCTCACATCTGATTATAAACTCAACTACCCCTGCTAAGGTGGAACCTGAAGATTTCTTTAAAGCACAATGATGTCATTGTATGAAAGATCAAATTATGTTCAGCTGCGGTAGCCATGGGTCACAGTACTAAGATATCAGTTAGTTAAAATAATTCCCGTTCTTATTGCATGGAGTAGCCAAGATGGCCTTTAAGAGCTTTAATTTGAACTCTGCCTATATCACTAATATACCTTTGCTCTGGTTTGCAGTTACGAGATTCATATCAATCTGTTTACCAATTTTGTATTCGCACTGTGTGCTAGGTAAAACCAGATGAACCCAAGAGGAAGGAGATTGAAGGAATTATAGCCAAGGATACGAACAAGAGTTTTCTTCACTTGGATCAATCAGATCCATATAAGGTAAGTCATAGTTGACATTGAGAAGGACAGTGTAAGAAATAATATTTAATACGTATGGGTTATAAGTAATTAATTTCTAGGGAAATAACTCTGGTATAGCCGTACCCCTTAACCTTAAGCAATGTATGTATAGCAGGGCAAATTCTGCATTGTGTGGGAGAATTTCCTAGACTGGTGGGACTAAATCGTCCCACAAAGCTGTGGATGGTTTCTGTTGCAACTTTAAGGGTTCGAGGATTTTCTTTGCCTTCTCCAGCTGACACACTAGAGTACCCTGAATATCTCATATGCTGCATATAGAACTGGTACACACTGGATAAACACTGGATAAAAGGACAGTGTTTTATCTCTGTCTTCTACCCAGAAGGGTTGGAAGTGTGTTTTTTTTTTTAATAAGCAATATTTGACTTGAAAAAAAAAACTTAAAATATTCCAACGTTGCAATGTCTGGTTTTGTCAACATCTGGAAATATCAAAGGGCTTTACAGAGACTAAAGAAGAGTTGTCAGTACTGTGATGCATATAGTATTCAGAAATACAAAACTAGACCAAAAAAAAAATACTAAAAAGATCTTGCAGTGGATTCATTTTATGGTCTTAAAGCAGTGAATTATAGATGAGGAAACTGTATTACCAAGAGCAGTCAAATTACTTTCTCAAGGCTTCAGACAAGGCCAGTTGCAGAACCGGCACACTGACTGAAGTATCCTGGCATTCAGTGTGAGTTTATCAGACTGCAGTGACACCAGAGAGAAAAGAAAGAGAATACAACAAAGGAGACGGCTACGCAAGAAAACCAAACATGTTCTGCTGTTTCCTCTCTGTGTCAAAGAGGCTCAAATGAGTGTTGACTAATATTTTAAGATCAGGCACCAAAATACATTTTCCTATTAACTACTAATGGCAAAACAAAGACATCTGAAAGAACGTGGACTTTATCAAGCAGTCTTAAAATAGATGAAATCACAGACACAGATATGGTCTTCATGGGCTGTGCGAAACAAACCTTGGGTCCTGTTAGCTTATTCAGAAGTGTAATTTTTGAAATGGAGATAACACTTTAAAAACTTTACATGACAAGGAGCATGTCTTTTTTCACAGGTGACTTGTGAAATTTAAGTTCTATTGATTTTTAGTGAGACAGACTGCAAAAAGGCTGTATTGCTCCTGATGACCTAGGAACCTTATTTAAAAATTATGTACAGAAATGCTGCATTTCAATATCAAGTTGGCAGTCATTAGTTTAAAAACTGTCTTTAATCTTATTTGTTACGTCTCTGTTTCTATCCAGAATTATCTATCCAATATATCATTGAGATCATTAAAATATTTTAAATATATGTATTTTATATGTGCATATTTTAATATATATTTAGCCATGTGTGGTACGGAGGTGTGTATATACACCAGTGCAGGAAGATTTACCTTCCGTATGTGGCATGGCATGACTTTCATATGAAAACCACATGGGGCATACTTGCGTCTTGATCTCTTTCACACATGCAAATTATGTTGGCAGATTTCCATCGGATCTAGTTAGTAAGACAAAAGAAGATGTAAATGACATGGGATTAATTTTACAATCTACTGCCATGCTAACCTTGGTGACTTGTAGTTGGAGGGTTCTGATGTACTAAGCAACTCACAGGATTAATCCCAGCAAAAATGGAAATTCTTGGGATAATCACTGCTTAGATGACTCATCTCTTATTATGAAATGGAAATTCTTTCAAAACACATTCTGTCCTTCCATGCTTACTGGGGATTCTGGACATCAGAAAGGTCCTTTTATATCTGAATTGTACACAGTGTTTTTCTACTCCTTGGTTGTTTATATACATAGTGTGCAAGTCTCCAAATGTTCCAGGCTTTGAATCACTGGCTAATAGCTTTAGTGGTTCCAGAAAAATATGCATTCGACTGCTACACTTTTGTAGTCCACCCAAAGGCCAGCCAGCCTCTGAATGTGGGATTACTGGTCTGCCTACATATTAATGCACTTGCCCAGAAAGCCGTGGTACTTTAGTCCAAATTTATTCTCACGTCTCCTAGAACAGAGGTGACTGGCCTCGTCTGTCAGTTCTGGCAAGATGCCAAGGGTCATGCATAAACAGGAGTTTTATCGTCATTTATTGGCATAATAGCACATCTTAGTCAACCTAGCCTCCAAAGTGAACTTCAGAGTTGCTCCTGGTGATATGCACAGATAATCTCTGAAAGCAGGACTCGCTAAAGTCACTTAAATCAGTTTGGTCATTATACTTTTATTCCTTTTTAATAAACTTCCCAGATCAGCCTTTGAATAAGAAAATTCACCAGATGCCATTCTAATGTGATTCTCCCTGAATAGTCTTGGCAGATACGTAAGACCTGAATTGGTTGAATTCTTGAGATAACAATTCTAAGGGTTAATGCTATGTAAGCCTTTTAGTTCTTTTACAAAAATATATACTTCCCTAAGTTAGCATTTGCATTTTACTGATTTTTAGATAGCTAAGTGTCACAAAATGAACTGATTTTTCTCTTCACTTCATAGCAACCAGAAATTAATCTATTGATCCAAGCTAGTAAGTGACTTGAATAGACCAAATTCCACCCTATTATGCATAGTGACACATGAAACTCGCACTCTTTTTGGTCTCGTCATGAAAGCCGCTGTGCTGGGTCTAACTACTGTGACTAATTTAGGAAGAGAGCCAAATGGTGCCATTCTCTGGCCAGTGCTTTACTAGCAGTGCAGAAATGGTTTTCTGTGTGTAATCTTTCAGGATGTGCCACAAGCTCTACGCAGCCTTAGCCAGATGAGTGCTTTGTCAAGCTTTAATTAGGAATACCCTACAATTTTGAAGACGAATGCTAAACCCCTGTAGCAGGTTAAAATTCTTGCTTTTTAATACCTTTAAGTGACTGTGGTAATTCTTTCTTGGCTGACCTGAAAACTTACCGCATTAAATACCAGGTGAAAGAGAAAATTGCCACATAAGTTACCACATCATTTTTATTTTGTTGTGATGGTACACTCAGAAGCTGAAATAATGTAGGAGTGGAGAAATACTCACTTCACCACACCGCACTGTTTGTTCAGTGTATTTGGGCAGCGTAAAGCCAGAATATCACACCAAAATGATCTTCTATCTTCCTAGAGTGATGAAAATGTTAATATAGGCACAGCCACTCCTCTGAGTCAGCAGGTGGCATCTTGCATAGCAATACGGAACAATACGGAATCCTAGAATTGAATCCCGAGTAAGATTTCTTTCAAGTTCAAAAATCTTTTTTCATAACTAATCTCAAACTCCCATTTCCACAAAGAAAGAGCTGTGGAATCGACTGACAGGGGTCAGTAGATTCATCTGTAGTAGGGGTGTGGAAGAGATGAGTGAAAACATACTAAGGAAATCCATTTTTTTTCTTTTGAGTGAATATCATTTTGTGATTTTTTTTAAAAAAAAATCACTCTCTCTGAGGGCTGCCAATTTGGTGTTCATCCATCATGAGTTGTCTCACTTGACCCTACCTACCGAGGCTTATTTTCAGTCTGTGTAAATGTTAATGTTTATGCATGTCTCCTAGCAAAATGTGTTCTTAATCTCCTGCTGAATTCTTACATCAGAACACACTGAAATTTGGCATGGCCATCAGTTATTTTCCAGTAAAAAACCACCTTATAGGAGTTACATATGCTTTCAATTTTTAAGATATTTAATAATGTTTTCACCTCTAATTAGGAGAAATATCTGTGTTTGGCTCTTTCATTCTCCTGGGAACTAAGAGTTTGGTTTTGCCAATTGCTGGGTCATTACAAAATTCCATTCCTTGTGTTAAATTTTGCTTTTCAAGTTCTGAATGAACTTGGAATTTGGGTACATGTTTAAGCAGTAACTGATTTCCTGGAAAATACTAAACTGAATTAAATGCCACAACTGTCATAAAAAGAACATTCAAGTTTAGAAAACAATAGCAGAGAAATCTTGAGTAAAGATTGCTATATTCAACCCTTTCTCTTCTAACCCAAGAAATATTTGTTACACACAGGTGGTTATTTATAATACAGCTATATTTACCCATGTTCATAGCTAGAAGCCATGAAATGCGGATTATTCCTAGGGTGCCGCGGTTCAGACTATATTTCCTTTATTTATTTACTACTTGACAACTAAAATGGCAATTTCTTTTTGCAAGTAAAGCAAACAAAAAGTTATATTTGATGCACTTTGAATCAGCTGAGATATTAAACCACAAAAATTGGGGTGTACAATGGAAAATCAATTTTCTCTTAATGACAGCAGCCCCACTGGCGCCGGTTAAAAGTACTCCAAAAGAAACAGAGAGGTTCAGAGTCTGTGTTTAGTACACTGGAAGCTGGTTTCAAGGAGCACTGTCATGGACTTGCATTGTCTAATTTGGCCTTACGAGAGTAACCTCAACTGCGCATTCTTTCCACTGGCTATTATATGTTCTCTGCAATTTATTCTGTGAGGCCGTGGAGCACATCCTCAGCTAATGCAAATCAGTGTTGTTGCAATTATTTTGGAGGAGCTATACTTTTTATACTCGCTATCTAGATCTGTAGATACAGTATTTCTTTAACTGAATCACAAAAAGTAAATGTGAAAATTTTATATTTTAGAAACGCCTCGTACATCCACACACAAGGAGAGTCACATTTTGCTATGCCAGTTTATACCTGCTGAAATGGGCTTTACAATATACAGACATAAACGCTAGTGTTGGTGACAGACTGGGCATAAACTGCAGGTGGAAGTGAAGACTCGCACTTACTACGTGCCTGCATTGTCTGTCTCTGCCAGAGCCTGATTAGCCGGTTTTCCTTCATTATTTATAAAAAGCAATATGCCATAAAAATGTCATTTTCACTGCCCAAATCATAAAATTTTCCATAAAAGCCTACTGCTGTAAGGTCCTAGAGGATGTTCAGCCCCAGGCTCTGACAGCTAGGTAGAAATAGGTATTAGTTTCCACCATTAGCGTAATTCCAAAAGTTAGGAGTCACCAGTCTATGCAATACTGAAAGGTGTTTGTTTCTAGCCCCAGTTGGTTGGGATAGGTTAGAATAGTATATATTGAATAATTATTTCAAGTAACATTTGCAGTTGCTTTTGCTGCAAGGAGAGGGGATCCAGAGATACGGTTATGAAACAGAACTGGAAACCAGGAGGTCTGTTTGAGTCCCGATTGTCACTAAACTTTCACCACACATCCTTCATGCCATGTTCAACAGTGGTTTTGGGAGAACCATCTTGGGTGATAAACACAGCGTTAATCTCCAGAGTTCAGTGTTTGCTGTCGGGTAAGAACTTTCAAAGCTGCCAGGAAAAAGCATTAGCTTGGTGAAATTTAGGACAGGGTGCAAGGACTCATGTAAAGGTGTGTACTCCCATTGACAAGAGAAGTCTGGAGATGTATTTGTGGTAGAGATTTCAGTCCCTGGGATGAATCTCTTTGTATATAGTGACTGAAAAGGCAGCACATGTTTATTTTCTGCACCGAGTACCTACATATTGTCAGAGATGTGTTTTCACGCTAGAACTTCAGACTCCATGAAACTTGCCCAGCTTGTGGTTACACACAATTGCTCAACTCAGGCTGATGGGGAATCTTCTTTTTGTCCCCAGTGTCATTTGTGGCTTCCTATCAAAGCTAAATAACTTCATCATTTCACGGTTTCCATATGACGCTGAAGAAGCCTGGCAGGATCAGCTAAGCTTCTGTTTTGGGCAGGAATCTCAAAAACAATCTAGGATCAAAAACTTCCCATAGAAACAAGAGGGGTCAAATTAATGTAGGACGTAATTTAACAGGATTCCATGGATTCATACCAGAAATTGGGGGAAAGTATCTAAACCCACGAGTTCAAAGCAAATTCTCAGAAAGTCACGCTCCTGCATATCCCCTATCTGTGTCCGCTGGCCCCGTGGCCGCAGTGGTCTCCGGGCCCAGTTCTGAGCAGCTCGGGGGTGAGTCCCAGCAGAGGGCAGGCCAGCCCAGAAACACTCCCTAGGGCCCTGCCTGCCAGTCTTGGGCTTTGAAGCAAAATATTCATGATAAGGGAAAGCGTTAGATGTGATTTTAGATAATCAGATTAAAAAATGCTGAATTTCCTTCCTGCGCATATCTTGCCACAAAGAAAATAGAACCTTAGCTTGTGAAAACTTGCCACAATTCTGAACTGTTGCACTATGAAGCCAATCTGTATTTTGATTATTTTTTTTTTCCAGGATGACCCACTGTTACTGAACCTGAACAGATGGGAGCTTTCATTTCCCAAGCAATTTGTGCCCCACTCACTTGCTTCAGGCTTTCGACATCCAATTTGTGATGCAGATGTTCGACATGGAGTTACAAGGTTTGTTTTCTTGGCTGAATTCCAAGGACGCTGCTGGGAACTTGTATGTGATGATGTGCTTCTGGAGTCCCATCACTGGCAAAGCTGCCAAGATAGTTGGCTTCATGAGAGGACGCTTTCTATCCAGGAATTTAAACACTTAAGTCTGCTTGCCTCTGTTCAGAATATAGACCTGTCTTTCTCTCTGCTTGCTTTCTCCCACTTCCAACTTTATTCTTTCATTCAGGCTTCTCCTATGTTTAAAATATATTTTCCTTTCTCCTTCAAAACATCTTGGTTGGTGAATACTCGGGAGTTTTGGTTCTCTTTACAATATCATTTTCCTCCTCCGAAACCTTGGATAATGCTTGGAATTTCTGTGTTCCCCGGGTTTCTTGCCCATAAAATACAGGCACAAATAGACATTGTCAGTGGTATTGTGGAAATTACTCAGGTTTATGAACCATACTGAAAAATCCTGTTGGGAAGATAAGCCCAGTGCTATTAGTCACTCTACAGTAGCAAAGTGAATTATGGTCTCAGTGGAAGAGAAATGCAAGTTAGTGCATAGTCAGTCTCTTTCTGCTTCTGTCACACGCAAAAAGATCATCTTCTAAACATCTCCTCTTTTTGTTCTTATTGGCAAAATGAGTAACTTCTGAAAGGGTTAGGGGAGGTTTACCATAGCTTTCACTGTCCCCTCAATTCTTGTCGTTAATGAGAATTAATGAAGACATTATTAAAGAAACCTGTTGTTTCCTTTTTCTGTTTCCACTGATTAGCCCTACTCAAATATACTGAGTTTTCTGATAATTGTATAGGTTTCTATAGCACACCGTACAAGTGACCTGAGCTATCAGTAGAATATCCATATTTTGCCAGCTGTTTTATAGTCAAAAGATGTTGAATCTTAATTTGGTTTTTCATGTTACATCCAGAGCTTTGGAGGAGTGTTTTGGCAGGCTTCCCGGTGGGCGCAGCTCCCTTTCCCAGAGTTCTCTCCAAAGCATTAAGAATGGAAATAAGCAGCTAAGAATTTTCCAGTTTAGATCAGGCTCTGTGTAAGTTAAGAGAAACAGAAGCATAACCACAAGTCCAGCATAAGCCCTTAATGTAGCCAGGCTGCAACAGAAAGCAGAGCTTAATCTGGTGAAACTGTCATAAACTGGTCCGATACACGATAAACGATACAGAGACATGGTGACCGGGACAGGTACACCACCAAGGAGCTGCTTAATGTAAAGGAGGTCTGCCTGATTAGGTTGCTTAAAACCAGAGGCAGGCTCAGTAATCTCTTAATCATGTTTTACTCCAAAGTAGTATTGCTTATAGGAAACTATCAAGGCTGCCGTGACAGAGAGAAGCACTTTAATTTTCTCTAGCCTCTTCTCTTCAGGGCGATTCCTCGGCTTTTATTGTGGAAACTGCTTTAGTGAGTGACTAAAATAAGTTAAATGGTATATAGTGTCCATTTTATGGGTGCTTTTTTACTGGCAAATGCTGAAGAGGTGCTGAAGAGGTGCTCCAGAACGTCCCCCCAGATTGAGGCGGGGGGGGGAAGTTACTAGGAAGCTGAGGATAATACTATGTTACAGGGAATATGATCTGGAAAAATCTTGAGGCAGAGCGAGGTTAAAGAAAAAAAAATTATTCCCGATGTCTCTTTGAGGATTACAGTCCAACTCTTATGGAAGCTAGTGGGAACTTTCCATCTTCTGTAATATGAGTTGGGCTGGGTCCTCAGGATATCACTGTAACAAAGCAGAGCTGCAACGGGTAATAGGCACAGACAGATATTAAAAAAACATTTTAAAATATTTTCTTGTAGACAAGAGATTAAATTGTGGTGAAGCTGTCAGGTTTGCTGAGGATAACAATATATCAAATTTCACAATTCTTTGTGTCTGGGGTTTTTTTAATCTTGAAAAGTAATTGATGAAATCTCACAGCTACCCTGTTGTACTCCTATTTCATGGGCAGCTTAAGTAAGAACAGAAGTAACAGCGTAGAAGTTAAAGAACTACTTAATATCAGAGCTGTGAACAGGCAGGAATCTTGACTTGGAGCACTCAGCTCCAGTTCCTAGAAGTACTGCATCTCCTGGGGGGACTGCATCTTCTTTTACTAACAAGTTTTCCTTCCTGTGTTTTACCAATTTTTCAGGGTTTCCTAGAACATGTGCACATTTCCAGATAATTTATACTAACTGAAAATTATGTTTTCATAGACTGAGGCATCCCTATCACAAGCATCCCTCTGAAATGAGGTTCTCAGCCCTGGAAATACTATTTGCACTTTGACTATAATCTTTAAAACCCTTAGCAACTGAGCCTAAATTCCATTTTTAAATATATTAAGAAATCTGTTTCGTTAAAAATCTCAAGCTCTTGGGTTATTTTAAAAAGATAACACTCCAGTTAAATATATTCCTTTATGAGCTTTTTTCCTTGAATGTAAAAATGATCATTCACCTTAAATAGTAACACAGTGCCCTGCAATGCTAAGCAGTGGTGGAATGGCTCTACAATAAAGTTAAGCTTCAAATTTTGATCTCTCTCTGAGCCACATCCTGTTTTCGGTTAACTGATCTCATATGGGGGAAATTTACCAGAGGAAATATCTCTAGTTTGGAAAGTACCAAAAACTTATCTTTAGTTTCTTTGTGTAATTCAGCACCTTTTAAGACAGAGGTGTAATACTTTCGAGAAGTCTCAAAGCGAAAGAAAAGGAGCAAGCTAACAGCACAGAAAGGAGGCCTATAGGTGCCCCTTCATCCCGAAACAGAAGTTGACCCACTGGTGCAACACTGATCTTTCTGAAATTATTAACTTACACCTCTTTGTATTCCGAAAGCTTAAAAAGCCACATCCAGAAATATTTAAAATACTTGCCATGGATTTTAACCACCCTATTCATAAAACAATGAAAGCAAATGTTTTGGGCCGTAAGGACTACTGAGGCTGTTTCACACTTTCCCCATAGACTTTTAACTTTAGTTAATACATAGCCCCAACGACTCTGCACTTAGAGCATCTACAAATACATTTACAGCACAGAGAGGTGGAGAGAAGGAAGTGGAAATGATGTTACATGTGATTCTGCAAGTATTGGTAGGGAAAGTCTTCCCACTCACATAGGTGGATGTTGACGTTTAAACTAGAAGCCTTAAAAACAGCTTTAATAAAACTGACATCATTTTCCTCTTCCACAATTTCATCACCAAATCTTATCAACATCCTGGCTCTTAAAAAGGGTTACACATGCAGGTACCGTGGCTGTGTACGACCAGATAATTGCACGCCCACCTTGCTAAATTAGTCATTGTCTTGTGCTGTGACAGCATTACTGAGCTGCACATGATGCTGTTCATCTGGCGAGATCTGGGTTTTACAAAAGGAAGCGTTATTCCCTCTTCACAGAGGAAGGTGGAAGCATTTACTAGGCTAGTGGTTTATCCAACATCACCCCGTGATGTGTGGCAGTAAGCCGCATGGATACCCTAAAACTGACTCTGCAGTTGGCTCCATCAGGCTCGCGTTTACTTCCCTCTATAGTGACGGTTTCCTTTGCGCGATCATTTTTAAACTGTTGAAGCCTTCAGGGAAAAAAAAAAATCGTGTCACTTGTCAAAAGCCTGTCTAATTCAGGGGCAAGTAAATAAAGGCACAGCGAAGGATCAAATCCTTCTCTGGGAAACAGTCTTGCATCCTGATTCCTGTGGGACTACAGGGTGGAACTGAAAATAACATTTAGCCTGTGTTAGGTGAATTTTTAATAAAATGGTTAAAGAAATTGTGGACATAAATGTAGGAAACTTTTGAGATAAACTGCTTGCAAGACTGGGACTTTTATTATTAAAAATCCTAGCCGTCCAAAGATGGTCATTATTTGTCCCCAAGTCCATGAATGAACTAGCTGTGGAAAGACACTGCCCACACAGCAAGTGAGTAAGTTCTGGTGCAGGCAGCTGAGCTTGAATCAGCAGGGAAAACCGAGCAGCTATCTGCCTTAAAGAGACCGTGCGCAGTCCAGCTGTGTTCTGAGTATATTTTTAATACTTCCTGTTATTTTCAATTTACCACAAAGGTGACTGACATTTGCAATCTCAATTGGTTTGTATAAACATTTTTCATCCTGTTTTTGGGTAATATTATGGGTTTCTTTAGCCTCTATTCTGCAACCAGTGCCAGGCTTGGTGCTTATAATATCCTCACAGTACCATATACTTACAAGATTGATCTTTCCTGTGTGTACCTAAACTTCCAGTATATCAGCTCTACAAGGAAATACACATCCTACCCACGGCCCTAGCTGTCTTCTTAGGGGTTTTTTCCTTAAGTGTATTTGGCTTTAAACTAAACTGCTCTTTTGAAATCTAGAAAAATGTTTTGTTTATTCTTGCTTTGCTTGACATGTTTGTCTCCTTTTGAGACAAAAAGGTACAAGTTCAATGGATTTTTTTTTTTCTGGGAAATCTTCAATAAACACAGTATGTATGTAGCAGAGGAACTCATGAAAAAGAATAATGCTATATCATCCAGGCAAACATAAGAGCTGAGTCACACGAGCAGCTGTGTGAGCAGAGTTTATGGATATTCTTTGCTTCTTCATGAAAACATGAACATATCTCTTTACAACAATGCGAGGAGAAAAAAGTTTGGGAATGAATTCCAGTATTTCTCTTAGCAATGCAACAAAGCCACTACAGCTACTTACTTGAAGGGCTACGTCTTGATCCCAGAAGCTGCCCTCCTTCCCTCCTGTTATTCAGTATAGCTGTAGTCGGCTTGGTATTGTATTTGCTGATCAGTAATCCTGGCGGGAGGGCAGCTGTTCCAGATGTGGAACTACTACCTGTGCACACACAGCACAGGAAGGTGTCAGACTCCGGGCAGACACTTGCTGATGAGTAACAACCTCCGCGTCAGCTTTCACGCAACCACAAGGTACCTGGCTGCGAACGCTGCTGCAAATGCAGCGGAGTAGCGAACCGAGCGAAGCATCCAGAGAACCACCTCTGCTTTTTATTTTTAATTTTCAGCTAGGGCTCGCCCCCAGTGGTATTCCCAAATTTCTTTCACAAGGAAGAGCTAACAGATTTGCATCTGCAACTTTCTCTCTCCTGACTGAATCCTAGCAGATGGGGTTGGAGCATGTGATTTCATAGTGAACTTTGTCAGGGGAAAAGAGGACCTTCTTCTGGTAGTGAAACTTTTCTTTGTAGACATCTTTACGGCACTGCGAGCATCTTAAAGGATTTGCATACATTAGTTGCCTTGTGTTAGCCTTGTGTTGTAAATACTAGCTGTGTTTGAGAGCAGCTGGAGGCTGCAGCAGAGAGGCTTGCTGGAGGCTTCCCAGTAGGGTTCAGAAGGGAACCCAAGCGCCCTGCTGCCTGCCTCGGGGCAGCCGAGCCTGAGCCCTGACCCTGAGCCAGCGCTGTGCCCTCGGGGCCAAGAAGGGCAGCGGTGTCCTGGGCTGCATGAACAGGAGTGTGGGCAGCAGGGCGAGGGAGGCCATCCTGCCCCTCTGCTCTGCCCTGGGGAGGCCGCAGCTGGGGTGCTGTGTCCAGTGCTGGGCCCCCAGTGCCAGAAGGACAGGGAGCTGCTGGAGCAAGGCCAGCGCAGAGCCACAAGGATGCTCAGGGGATGGAGCATCTCCCTGGGGAGGAAAGGCTGAGAGACCTGGGCTTGTTCAGCCTGGAGAAGAGAAGGCTGAGGGGGATCTCCTCAGTGCTGATCAGTGTCTGAAGGGCGGGTGTCAGGAGGGTGGGACTGGGCTCTTCTCAGCGGTGCCCGACGACAGGACAAGGGGCACCGGGCACAAGCTGGAACCCGGGAAGTTCCACTGAAACCTGAGGCAAACCCCCTTTGCTGTGCGGGTGCCAGAGCAGCGGCCCAGGCTGCCCAGAGAGGCTGTGGAGTCTCCTTCCCTGGAGCCATTCCCACCCCGCCTGGACGCGGTCCTGTGCCCCTGCTCTGGGGGTGCTGCTCACGCAGGGGCTGGACGGGGGCAGCTCCGGAGGGCCCTTCCACCCCACTCCACCCTGTGACTGTGTAATTCTGTTTCCCCAGGGCAGACAGCGGTGCAGAGAGGGCATTTTTCCCTGGGATGGCGCTCTGGGTGGGCAGGAGTTTCCCTCTCAGTTACAGCGCCTGGTCACCGTGTCGCATTGCCATTCACACCAGTTTCAGGAACTAGCTACCTAAACAGATTCTCCCTTTCAGCCTTTCCGGGGCTGAGGGGAGCCGGGGGGCACAGCTCCGGCCCGGAGCCTTCCCTCGGCCGCGGGAAAGCCCGCTTCTCCCCGGCCCCAGAGGCGCATTTCGGGTTTCCCGCTCCTCCCGGCCTGAGCGAGGCAGCAGTCACCCGACATTCAGTCGAGCCGCCCGGCTGCGTTTCCTCTGCCTGCGGCACGGCCGGCCCGACGGCGGGTAAGCAGCGGCACGGCCGCCCCGCTCACGCACCCGCGCTGCGGGGCCCGGCCCCCGGCCCGGGCCGCCTCCCGGGGCGGCGGGCTCAGGTAAG
>VZTV01063841.1:14028-27791 GCA_013400875.1 Anhinga rufa
GTGGGCACCGACGGCCTTCGTCCGCCCCGTCCTCACCCGGGCACCAACCCGCGGCCCCTCTGAGGCGGCCCCGGTAGCCCGCGGGTCCGCACTGAGCGTTGCCGGCTCTGATTTATGGTTCTCGTCAGATTGGGCAGCCCTTGCGCTTGTTGCTGAACCCCCTGTCGAATGCCTGGAGAGGCCAAGCGGATTGCCTGAGCGTCAGAAAACGCTCTTTGGACAAAAAACGAGCGTTTCGAACGCGGGGGATGCCCTACCCGCCACATGGCAGTCACACCGCTGTTTCCATGCCTGGCCCAGGCAGTCTTGCTTCATTTTTTGAGAGACTCGTTAGTCATCATTACTTTTTATAATACTGAGGCAGGTTATTGTGTGTCAGTACTGTTATGGGAAAAAACAGATTTATAAAGGCATCTTTACGATCAAACTGCGCCAGGTCCCTGGGTGAAAACGGTTTTTTTGAACTTTCCAAGCAACTGTGGAGACACAAGAATCGGTTTTGGTTGTAGTTCTAAAAATACTCGGCTGCTCAGGTCTTGTTACCCGAAACCACTACTGAACACGCGTGACACCTTGTGTGGCTCAGGGTGTACCTGGTTAGAGCACAAGCGTAAAGCCTTTTGCGGGCTTGAGATTTCCTTTTTCATTTGACCACTAGTTTTATGACTTCAGGAAAGTCACTGTAAACATATCGGTTGCTCTATTTCTGCATCTATAAAGTGTAATCACGAATATTGGCTGCTGGGAATTGAAGGTGGTTGGGGACTGACTCTACAGGAAATAATTCTGTGTGATGTGGACCGATGGCACTGTAGCTCTAAGGTGATGGCAACATTTACTTCATCTTTCTACAAGCTAAAAACCTCTGGAAAGAAAACCCCAACCCTTCATTTTAATATATTGTCCATTTTCGCGTTGTGTTTGAGGGAAATTTTAAATCTGTACAGTAATTTCCTGCTGGTACCTAGTCAAACCCCACTGTGACATTTAGTCACGCATGTCAGCTACAGACTCAATTAAACAGATCACTAGATTACTGCACAGGTTTGGAGCTGCTCGTGAACTTTGATATAGTCTCTCACATCAAAGCCAGCGTGTGTCTGCTTGTTTGAGCACCTTTTTTTTTTTCCTTATCTCTGATAGTAGTTTACTTCAGATGGCTGAGAAAGCAACCAGAGGCCCGCAGGATGTCCCCGGCTCTTCTCCTGATGAAAATGAATTTCCCTTCGGATATCCCACTAGCATTTGCGAAGATGTGCCTGATCAGAAGTACTTGTGCAGCAACTGCAACAACATTCTGAAGAAAGCCCTCCAAACGCTCTGTGGGCATAGGTACTGCTCAGCCTGCCTCTCCTGGATCGTACGGTAGGTCCTTGCTACAGAGGGTCACACCGCCGTGGCGAACTCTGTGGCTGCTAGCGCTCCTGAGAGCTGCGTCGTGCCGCTGTGCTCCGTAGATGAGTCTGAGGCTGCCTGGCCCGCTGGACCACGGTCACTTTGCTGTCTGGAAGTACTTGCTGGCAGTGGACTGCAGGCTACTCCCTACCTCCTCCTTGTTGCCACTGTGAAAGTCTACAGGGCGGGGAAGGCTGGGTTACTGGGCTTGACAGATGTCGGTTTTTCTGGTTTTAAGTGAGATAATGCTACTGATTTAACCTTGAAGAGCTAGTACAAGGCTGACTTAATACTTGCATGGGACTTTACAGTCCTTTGATAAGCGATGTTATGGGGTTTTAATAAACATTATCTTAGAGTTTCAGTTTTCATAGCTCAACTGGGTCGCTACATGTTAAGGTGCTGCTGCCATTAGTGGCAAACAGCGACAGCCCTTGTCCCGGAGAACCTGAAAGCCAGGAGCAGGGTGGGGATCTGCTTTGATTGATTAGCTGCTGCTATCCTGCCTTTTGGCAATTGCGCCTTGATCCAGAGCCTTTTGAAAAGGTTTTGCCTGCCCTGCAGGTGAGAGGTGAAATTGCAGTACAATTCCATGTATATGAGCTGACTTTAGCTTTGATGTTTTGGAAAACAGCAGCTGTCAAGATTCAGTGACTGGGCTTTAGCACTGGCTAAGTAAGTCAAAAGCCTGTTCCTGCGCTGCTTCATGGCTGTTACTGCGAAGCTGGTTTGTGCATGCCGGTTCATGCAGTCCCAGCTCTCATCACAGTGCGGGGCACCTGAAAAGCTGAGTCAGTGCACTGGCCACTTGTGATTTGAAGATCAACAAACAATAATGTAAAAACATATTGAAATTAATATATTTGACCAACTTACATAAATACCTTACTGTGAATCTAGAACAAAGTAATGAAGTAACATAAACCAGAAATCCAGAAAAACGTCAGCAGAACATAACCGGAATTGTTACATCTTCCCACTAGAGTCTTGCAGCACAAATGGGAAACTGGCTCAAACAAGCTAATTAGTACACTTTGAAATCAGTTATGCTCTGGTCGGATGGTTGCTTTTCTGGTGAGCTTCTCGGTCTGTCTTAGTTCATTATTGCCTGGATGCTAAACAGTATTGGCAATGAAATACTCCTCTAGTAAAGTTTTCTTTTTAGCTTTCCCTATATAAACTCTATGCTAAATATTTTGAGAGTAGATCAAAACCCTTTTTAGGTGCAGTAGTACGTTAACGCTCTCGAACTCAGTTCTGCACTGGTTCTACTAGATCTTTGTAATTTGAAGTCTCTATATCTATCTTGGGAAAATGGGCATTTTCTGTGTTTTAGAAGACTTTTGTTTTTATGTCACCTTTCCTACATGGTGTTTTTGCATAATTCATGAAATAAGTAGGTTCCCAGACTTATTCTTTTTTCCTGATCTAGGCTGCTCTTATTTTGCCGCAATACAGATAAGATTTATGGGCCTAGTCCTAGTCTTGAGGAATAGAACAGCAGGGTTTTTTGATGTCAGTGTGTTCAAGAATTGGCCCTTCAATGAACAAGGATTATGGACACTGAGGGGAAATTACAATTTCCATGGTTTTTTTTGTGTTAGCGTCTATACAAAGACCTCCCAAACTACAGTATACCAACTGATTGTTATTTCATTTTTCTTTCTTTTTGCCAGAAACAATAAAAATGCGATTTGCCAGAAATGTAAAGAGGAAGATCCCAGCACTTTAAGTGAGGGAAGCCTGTTGGCAGAAGAAAGGGTAAGTTGCAGTTCACAGTTCATTAATTTGTCGTTAACCATTCTCTGGGCCACTCTACAGTCGTCATTGGATACAGTTTAGGAGGGAATAATACAAAATGTGATAGCAACTGGTAGTTACACATTTTAACTTATGCTTTAGTCATTTGGATTCCCCACAGTTTTTTATTTAAAAAAGTATAATGGCAGCCTTAGGACTTTCCAAGTCCATTGGTTCTGCAACATAAAATCCCATATAATTAACTTTTTCTTGTCTTGAAGTAACCAGTATGTTCCTACTTGTAATAATATGTCTTAGCTGTTACTTACTATCCTTAGGAAGTATCCTAGTGGATTTTCCAGTCTCGTGGTTCTCTGTACTCTTCAGACATGTTACCAAACTTACAGGTGGATCATCCCTGAGGAAAAAAGCTGGAGTGTAGGCTGGCCAGCTGAATTACCCAGAAAGTATTTGACAGCCAGGGTATCTGGAGAAAATAGTGGAAAACTTAGAGCTGAACATAATAATTGATAAAAACTATGCACTTGGCATGTGCTTCATCTGTAATTTAACGGTGCAGATCTCTCTTGCTCTTGCTCTTGTGTGATTTTCCAGGCAAACCGCTGCACTATTCTATATCCTGAATACAAACTGGGCCACGGGGCTCAGTCCCAGCTTGTCTTTTTCCCTCCTTTCTGATTACATGCAGGAATACCGAAAGACACACATTCTGTCTAAATTTGTTAGGGAAAACCGAAACACAGTAGGCAGCTGGCAGTGAGGTAAAAGGCAAAGTTTAGGAAGCGACTGCAGCAAAATAATGAATCGGCAGTTAATGCTGAACTTGGTAATAACTCAGAAAAAATCCTTAATTCTGCAATAAATTTCCCAGTAACAGAATTTCATGCATCATGTAACCACAAATAGGTGCAGCTAAACCCTTATGAACTTCTTATTCTGTGTTGGCTGTCAGTTCTCTTACAACTTTGGGATTTCTCTGCTGTGGGATTCTCACTAAGTCTGCTGGGACTTTCTGCAAAATCTCCGGGTGGGTTGTTGTAAACAGGGCCCCACTCTTGCAAGCTGATCTGCCTGGGCAGATTCTTATGCCTGTTGAGAGTCCAGATGAAGTCAATCACCACGAAGGCATGAGGATCTGCCTGTATAGATCAACTTACAACAAACGGTCGGAGTTTGTAAACAACATGAATAACGAAGATCATTTAGCAGGTTTATTCTTTATATCTATTCCTGATAATCTCTGCTTTACCTTTGCTGTGGTTTTGCTTAATGTTTATTTCCTATGCTATCTGTTTATGTGTTTATATTTTAAGTAAGATACCTACCCATGGAAAAAAGATGCCCTATCAGGATGTGCTTAGCCCAAAATCTATTTCTGTGGCAACTCCCATCCCTTCCCTGTTACACTTTTAATTTATGATCCCTTCCTATACAGCATAAACTTCAAGTCTTATCATGGTGCTGTTCATTGGTATCAGCTATTGAGTGTCTGCATCTGTCACTGAAGTCAATTAAAGGAGTGGGGGCATCCTCCCAAGCCTCTGCTCGCCCCCCATCTGCTGTCATTCATGGGACTGGCTTAGGGGACAGTGCTCTGCTCTGAACTGAGCACGAATCACCTGGGGCTCTCCCCTCTCTGGCTCTGTGAGAGCAACTGAAGATCCTGGGTCAGCTGCAGAGGGCCAACCTTAGCTGGAGAGAAAATAACCACCAGAGGTATCCTGGAAAGCTTTTGGTTGGATTGATCTGTTTGTTCAATTTGTTGCTAGCTGATCTTCCTGACTACGTGAGCTGTAGACCAGAGTCCTCCCTTAGCTAGAGGCCGTAAGATGCACATCGTATGGGTCAGAGCGCCAAGGAGGCATGCGTCTGGCAGCGGTTCTTGGGTAGGACGTGGCAGGGGACCTCCGCTTGTGTCACAGTCAGCTCTGGGACAGGACTGGGCAGATATGTGTGTCGCAGCAGCCATCTGTGACCAACGTCAGCAGCCCCTGCACCAACATCTTCCTTATAAAAAAGCTAAAATGAAAGAGGGGAGATGTGCAACTATCATGTATCAAATCAGAAAGAAATATTTTCTGTTTCCTTCTGTTTTACCCAGAGCACTTTTATGTCAGTGAGAGTCATCTCATTTACTGTATGAGGGTCTGACTCAGGTCCCTAAAGAAGTTCGGTGCAAACTCAGGTTCCCAGATACGAGGGCAGAGGTTTGGGTGAACATTGTGAAGCGGTGACTTGTGTGGATAAAAGGAGAGATGAGGATTTCCTGCCTTGTTTTTCACCTGAGTAGTGTCCCTAATGATTTAGCAACTACAAGTGTGAAACAAAAAGCACAGGGAATGCACATAGCAGTAAGAAACCCATGCCCTGCTGGGACTGTCCCTGTAGTTAAGTATGTTTTAAATGATCTATTTTGTAATGTCAGGAAATTCCTTGAGTTTTTCTGTCATGACACGGGGAAAAAAGCCACCATGTGCCTGATAACTTGAATTTCTTTTCTTTGATTTTGCTCTTAAATTAGACTGCAGTGTTTTAGAGGCTGGGGCTGGTATGCTTTCACTAATTGTACATTGATTGCTAGCTTATTATGTAAACTCTTCCATCTATGCGGACGGAGCAATGCATGGTTTTGTACAACCAATGTGATTTCTTTTTTAAATTCCTTGTTTGTGAAGTTGTTTGCAATTTGTGTGCAAAATTCTTCTGGGGTGGACCTTGCTTGCAGGTTGAGATTAGGAAGGGAGTTTCTATGAGACCTTGCATGTAGAGATGTATCTCATTGCTACCATTTGTAGAATTGGCTGCGCTGCTTTTCTGTGATTTAATGACAAATGTAGGGGAGTACATCTTGTATCTAGCTTAAAAAAACTGGAGAAGGTTGTTTCTGATTGTTTTGTTTGCTTATTTTTTTTAGCTCGTTGTGAAGAATTTCAGTAACTTTGTTGAACTGTGGGCATAATTTGTAAATACTTTCCTCCCTCTATTTGTAAAGCTTCCTCCCACCCTCTCTTGCCTTGCTTGGTGTTATGTTACATGGGAAATCTGCAGTCCTCTGTACTGTGCACTTACCAACAGAGTATCTAAAAACATGCCATTAACTTTAATAGGGCTTGTTCCTGTGTCAGTGTACATATTTTGATTGTGCAAAATGTAATAGTAAAAGTGTGTAGCGTTTCATAATTTACATAATAGTGGTACAGTTCTTCATGGTTTACATAATAAAAAAATCTACGTAGCGCAAAAAACCTCCACTCACATATGTTTTACATTTCTTTAGTACACAGTGCCATACTAAATGGAAACAGCCGTGGTCTGAGAAATGTACTCTCACTGCCGAACAGTCTCAAGTCCCCTCTGCAGCACGTTTAGGAGGTGTTAATGACCCCAATAATGAAATGCATTCATTAAGAGTGGCACATGGCAGCACCCTATAGTTAGGGTCCTGTCAGCACATTCATTGGGTGTGACGTATTTCAGGCTTCTGTGAAAAGAAACTTAAAATAATAGCTGTAGTTGGCTAGGCATATTGTCAGTAAGTTTATATCACATCAAATAGTTTATTTTTGAACCATAAGAAAGAAATTATTTAATAGTTATTTGGGCTTCTACTACACCAAGGTTAACTTGCTACATTAGAGAGTTTTATGGCAGTACAGTAAATTTAAAAAAATACGGGATTTATCAAGATCTGAAATATTGACCCAGTCATCTTATTGCTATGTCAAAAATGCATGCTTTCTGACCAGTGTTTTTTTCCTTACTGTGTTTACTTTCCAGGCTTTTGGTGATGCTGCCATTAATAAAGAGATTTCTGAACTCAAAGTACACTGTGTGACCCTTGGATGCAGTTGGTCTGGTATCATGAAAAATTTTGAAGTACGTTTAAAGGCAGTTTATTTAAATTAACATGCACTCTCACTTGAATGGGGACAGAAAGACAATGAAACTAGATTCTCAACAAACGCAAATTAATGCAGCTTCATTAGAATCAGGGAAGGTATCACGATTCATACCAACAGAGTATCTAGAAACGTGCCATTAACTTTAGTAGGGCTTTGACCAAATCCAGAACATCCTGAATGATTGTGAAATTAATTTACATCAACTGTGATTTTTTGTCCAGTGGGTTTACTTATTATTTAAATGCAAAAATGCTACAAGCAGTTTTCGACAGACCAGAATACTTCAGTCTCTGGGCCATTGTTATGGGCATTATCCTTAGTATGTTTTTATAAGAGAAATTATTTCCTCCCACGTGAGTTACTCCCATTGATTGAATGTGTTCATCATTCTTTTTAGACTGATGTGAAATGCCCCAAGTAAAACATTTAAATGGGCAAGATCTGTGAATCTGCCATGCAAATTAGAATAATGAAAAAACGCAGATAATTCTGATACTAAACCAGCTCTATTTTGGTCCCCTGGTGAAGGAACAGAGGCTCTTTCTGCATTTATAACAGGGAGTCTGCTGTGTACCTTGTATGTCTGTGTATCTGAGAAGCATCTGAGATGCTGCTTCTGCCTTTTCTTTGCTAATTTTGCACAGATTTTCTATTTGAGTGTATTCCTCTTTAAGGAAAAATCTACCCAGTTTGCTTAGTTTCATAGTTTTGAGAATTGGAGCCCCTCTCAGCATGAATACATGACAAAAATGATTTGAGAGTTGGGCATGTGATTGAAATTGGCATTTCTGAGCCTGTTCTGTAGGGGACAGCCATCTCCCTTTAAAGACAAAATCAGTTGTGACACAGTGCCTACAGAAGCTTGAGTAAAAGAGGTCAGAGTAAACAGGTTTTATTGAAATACTGTGTTTTTAAGAATGTGAAAGTAGACCTGTTGGATGTAGTTATTAAAGAAATAATGCTGATATTTTTCCTTGTTGAGATGAGAGGATGCAAATAGTGAAAAGGAAACGTTTTAAAAGCTATTTTGAATATAGGTAAGAGTTGTGTCCCAGTTGTTGCATAGAAGGTGTCAGATGTCCATTCTTTTATGCCATGCAGAGGTGTCAGCAGACTGACCACATTCATCCTACCAGCCAGAGCAGTGCTCAAAAAAGGCCCCCAAACCCCACAAAAAAACCTCCAAAACAAAAAAAAACACCCCCAAAAAACCCAGGCTAAAAGTTAGGGATCCTCTGAAACAAGGAAAAAAGCTGGGACCAGGACCATGTTATTTTCAAACAAATGCTCTAGAGACACACAGTTCAAGGGAGAGCTCCTGTTTGGATTTGTGAAAAATTGTTTGTTTGTTGGGGTTTTTCTTAAGTTAAGAATTAACAAAAAAGCCCCAGCAAAGTTGTGAATTTTTCACCAGTAATCTCGGTAACATTGTGGAGTGGGACTTTACCCAAGCTTAGAAGAAATGCAAAGCAAATATCTAGGCTGGCAGAATGGAGACTATTTATAGATAAATATGTATCTGCAGCTTACATTTTGGTTTATAACTTTTTACTTCCAGGAGCATCAGAGTATATGTGAATATGCTTTAATCCCGTGTCACACCGGTTGTGGACACATGGTGATGAGAAAGAAACTTGCAGATCATTTGGAAAATGGATGTGTTAATAATGTGACAACGTGTCAGAAGTGTAAGCGGAGCTTATCCAGTAGTGAATACCCAGTAAGAACATTTCTGGTTTATATGAGGGCTTTATATTAATGGCTTAAATAATCTATCATGACATTTTTCATCCTGATTTCATGAATGCTGGTGTACTTGGAGAATATTTAATTTTCCTGAGTTTGCTAATTTTTCCATGCATGTGTTGGAGGGAAAAATGAGCTGTGTTTGACAGTCTGCTTGTAATGTCACAACAGAGTGGGAAATATCTGTGTGCTCATCCAGGGCTTGGGCAGCACATGTTTTAGCTCCTGTCTCAAAGCATGTGTCCCAGTATGAGGTAGGGAAGAAGCAGAAGAACACAGACAGTGGCAGGGAAGAGATCTTGAAAATGGCTGGAGTTTTATTCAAACTAAAACTGCCCACAAATTTGCAAGGCAGGCTTTTGCCAGATAGCATTTCTATTAGATATGATCAGGTATAACTCTCCAAATTAGCAGCAGTGTCCGTACAGGCCAGGAAGAGCATACTCTGAATCTGCCAGAAATTTCTCAGTGACTATTTAAACATATTTAATTTATACCTTTTATGTTAAGTTGTGTTTCCCACTCTTGTGACAGGGACTTGCAAAATGTATGTGTATATACCTATGTATATATATACACACACAGGATAACACTAGTCTGTCCCCAGCGTTTGCTCAAAATCTTCTTTAAAACAACCTTTTTTTTTTTACACAAGAATGTAGCTGATCATCAAACTTCTAAGTTTATGCTACTAAACCTATTCCATTCTTTCTTAAAAGTAATTACTTTCTCAGTCAATGCTCAAAATTACGATGGCAGCATTATGTGTTACTGACTTAAAGATTTTAAGTACCTTTATACATTCATTTTAACCTAAATAAAAGGTGCTCTTTTTTTTTTACCATTTCTGTAGATGCAGCACAGTACAAATTCTGGGAGAGGTCTGAGGGCGCAAAGTGAGCTAATAGAAACTCTTTTGTGTTGCTGAAGGGGGAGATGGTGTGGTGAGGCAGATCAAACGTAATAGACAATTATCTGTTCTTACATGAGGAGATTGCCAAAGATACAGCGTCAGTGGCACACTTAGCCTCAGGATGGAAGTGCATCAGCTGTTGTTTAGGACACTTTGTGATTAAAAAGTCCTGGAGCAAAGCTATAGCAGCATGTGTGAGAGATGCCCCACGCCTGCCAACACTGCTATGTGTGTTTTGATTTGAAAGCTCTGAAAAAGTTCTCATCCCAATCCCACCTAACTTCTGACCCTGTGGGCTCTGTTATCACAGAAAATGTTGCTGGGGCAACACTTTTTTGGGGTGTAGCATAATGAATATTGTTCCCTCCAGATCATTTGAAGAGAATAATTGCCAGCCTTGAAGCTTTGTCCTGGAATGGGAGCAAAGTGATAAAAGACCTACACGGCAGGAGGGTTGTGAATATCTCAAAAATGTACCCTGAAGTAAACAGTAGTGGATAGCTTTGCATGTCATAACTGTCACAAAATTATGCCTTTCCAAATACTGAGCTGTAAGATTTACTCAACATGGGGGTAGCAGTCCCTCTGGGGTAAGAATAAGGTGCTCTTGCTAAAACATGCTTCTTGGGAAGCTTTTGCATGTGCTCTTCATATCTTACTAACTCCTACAGAGAAAGAGAAGAATGTCCGGATCCGGGCACGTTTTTAGAGAGACAGTAAATACAAGGAGGTGGCAACACTTAGTCCCTTTCAGCCTTCTGTAAATGCAGTAGGAAGGCTGGAGGAGGATACATGAGCTGCCCGAGTGTTCTCTGAGCACCTTTCTCTTTTCAGAGGTCTGTGATACCGCAGATCCAGCCCAGCGGGCTTCATTTTTCTGAATGAAGAGCAGGTTTCCTCCTACTCATTCCGGTTAGCTATCATCTAATTAATTTTTTGGTTAGGAAACCTTGGCAACCAAGCAGGGGATTGGCCTTGAGATGTTGATTGTTCTCTGCCTGCCTTAGTTAGTATTTGTAAAATTGGAACTTTCTGGTTACGTGATCTGCTTTATTAAATTTGCAGTTACGTGACAAGAATTTTGATTATTTCTGTGTATTCCATGTATCCACAGTCCTCCAGGAGAAAATAGTAAGTTTGGGGCACTGCTCTCACTCTCTCCATCTTAGCCAGTCAGTTATTGGTCTTGTGATTTTTGCATTTCCATATTTTAGAGAAACTTCTCACCAGCCCCTCTCCCCCTCAAGAAATCAGTGATCTGAAGGAGTCAAATAGCAGAAAGGAAGAAAATAAAGGCATACTTTGTGCACTAGCTAAGATACGGAGTATTAAAAAATTAGTTAAAGAGTGAGAAATACCTATGGCTGTATTTCTGAGGATCAAAAGAGAAACCTCAAGACTCTTTGCAGGGGAGACTTGAAGGTTGCTGGAATGGCTTCACCAAAAAATTTCTAGACTGCTATAGGAAATGTACTGGCATGCAAAAGCGTTTATAAAGATTAAAGACAACCCCCCTAAACAGTATGAATTGAAAGCTGACAGTTGCTGTGTTAAATACACATATTACAGTTGTATGAACCAATGGCAGGAGGATTACTTTACCCTTCTTGGAGCCAGAAATGGCAGGAAGTCTCGTGTTAGCGGTAATGCATTTTGCATTAGCACATCCTGATGGAAAATTTGGATTCCAGCCTTCAAAATGTTAATAAGCAGGGTGCAAGAAAGGTCTGCACATTAAGCAAACTACATTAAGTCAATGCAAGAGGAGTTTATATTTGGGTTTCCTGTATATTTGCTTTCTGTTCTGTAATCCACCTCCATGTCATTGCACGTATGTGTGTGTGTGTATGCACAGAGCTGTGGTTTGAACTGGGCAGGACTTGTACATTGCCAATCTTGTATCAAATTTCCCAGGATGACCTTGCAAAGCATCTGTAAGTAGTTTCCAAAAGCTGTGGGCCCCATAAGCGAAAGATCACACTTTGTACTTTCACTTAACGGGTATTGCGTCTGGAGGTCTGTCACTGAACGTGCCTGCTAGGCTGAGAAGAAGAGTAATCAGCTTAGAGGCTTAGCTTGAGAAACCTCTGAGTCTGCGTTTCGTTGCGCAGGGGACAGCAGCACCCGCTTTTAGCAGCCCTGCTTTAGTCCCAAATCTCTGAATGTTATTTCTTCTAAAAAGAAGCCAGAGAACTCTGCAGCCTATTGCCTAGTGAGGCCCAGAGCAGGCACTCTCTGGACACCACCACGTGTTGTGGAGCTCGTAGTGCTCCTGGGGAAGTTACCCTTCCTTCCCTTACTCTTCCTTAAATCCACACCTTCCAGGAAGAAAGCAAGAAACTTACTGTAAACTTTTTCTTCCATGACACAGAATTTGTTCTAGAAAAGCCTCCCAAATCCCCAAGTTTCTGTGAAATGGGAATAGCGTTACCAAAAACAAGCTTTGTTTCAAAGACTCCTAAATAAAGATGCTCAATGATTTTAATAATGTACTGAATTCTTTTCTTTTTGTTTTAATGACAGGAACATTCATGTGAAAGCAATTTATGTAAGGAACAAAAACGCGTGCAAACAGAAACACCGTCAAAGGAAAAGGTAGGTAAAAGATGAGTGAATGCAATACAGGTTTATTTCAATTCATGAAAGTATTGCTTGTTCATTTAGATTAAATGAACATCTGTGAACATCTTCAGATATGGCAGTGTACCTGGGCGCTTTTTACATCCCAGCATAGCTCTGCTGATACCTTCTCTTCCCTGCTCCCACAATTAACTTTATTAAATTATCTTCTCAGTGTTACAAAAATGGGGAAATGTTTGTTTCCTTTCAAATATTCAGGAAGACCCACATGAGCAAAAGAAGAGTGTGCTGTATAGCAGCACATTTAAAGGCACATGCTTTTGGCTGTGAAGGGGACTAAATCTGAACATCTGTCAGAGCCTTTGGTCCGATAGATCCATTCATTCCCAGGAAGTGCTGCAAGAGACAGCTCTTCTGTGCATTCTCTAAGAGCAGGAAGAGGGTTGGAGTGGCTGTGTGCATGGTGTTATCCACTGTGGCAGGCCACTTTCCTTATTGGCACCTTATTTATGACAAGTTGTTACTAGGGGATCGCTGTGGTTGGTTAAATTATGTTATATCCTGATGGAGTCTGTTAGACGGACACTTAACTGCCAGGCTGTGTGCAAGAAACTTGCAATCAATCACACTCTTGATTGATTTACCAATGACTTTGCAAAGCTGGTTGAATGCTGTAAGCTGTGGTAATGCCTTGACTTGAATTAGCCTGATTTATGGCTGCTGGGATTGTGGCCTAGTTGTTTGTAGGTAAATCAAAGAATCCTTTCAATTAGTATTTTATTCTTTTATTTTCTTTTTTTTTTTTTTCAACAGAACCACTCTACACCCCTAATCAACAAGGATGGATGTTGTTTTTCTGAAGTTGGCTGTTCATTTAGGGTGAGTGAAGCGGCTGCCTTCAGGAAGGTCTCAAACGGTGTACAACTCAGCACCATGCCTTTGGTCTAGCCAGCCTTTGTGTTCAAGGTAGTAGGCCTTGATTTAAATATATCCTTTAAGAAAAGAGAGAAATACTACCCACTTTTAGTAGACCAGCAGAGGCGATATTAGAACTGCCATGGTTACGCAGTGTGTGTAAGGTGCAGTTCAGCCAGTGTGTCCTACACTGTGCATTCACTTCAGATAAAAATAAATGTTTATTATGATTCCACTGGTTCTACTCTGTTTTGGATATTCCCTTCAGGGTAACACCTCTTAAAACAGTAACGGGTCTTCTTTGCATTTTAGCTTGCATCTGTTGCTTTGTCTCATCTTTTGTCCACAGCATGTGTATTAAATATTGGCTTATTTGAGAATCTTGTGGGACTCTGCCTGGCATCCTGTTTAATACAGAAATTGTAGACAATTGTTTTCTTTTTATGTAGCATGTGTACACATGTGAACACATAGCCTAAACTGATCATTGGAGGGCTTGCTGGTTTTCTTCTCTCTGTGTCTCCTCTGAGAATCACAGAGTCACAGCATGG
>VZTV01063850.1:824-12770 GCA_013400875.1 Anhinga rufa
CGTTTGGCAGCTCTCCTACACGCACTTCCCTCCGCACCTACTCCTACTGGTAGGAGTCAGTAGTAGACTAACACTGCCTAGCACCTTGCAGTCACTTTTTTTAATGATGGTAAGAATGGCTTGATGTTGCATCTTTTGCTGCTGTCCTCTTGATTGTTCTTAAGGCTAGTAGTTTCATGATGTCTTGGATGTTCTACTAACCTTTTTTCCATGTTCCAATTCCCATGTTTGTCAGGTTCCTTTTCTGAATTCAGTTATTGTTCAGGGTTTGCTATGATAATGTCTGCAATCCTTACTCACGTTCAAGTACCTGCTAGGGCAGATGAAGTGCATTGAGAAGCAACTTCTGTCTTTAGAGGGTTACGGTCTAGAGACAACTGAAGGTCAGTTTGAGGAACAACTTTGGCTATGAGCTTCAGGAGTGTTTTGGTCTGGGACAGTTTCATGGAAACAGTCTTCCTGATGAATGTTTCTAAGGAAGCTTCAATTTAATAGCTATTAATTTCCAAGGGCAGAGGGTTGCAGGTTTTCTTGCACATCACCATAATTATTTTAGGATATCTTTTGTCAAATTCTGATACGCATTTCAAAACCCACTCCCTTGAAGATTTGATGGCATATGTCACTTAGCATTTGAAGGTAATGTTTTGATATGAAGTAGAAATAGTGCTTGATGATTATGGTGTATCCAATTTTCTTTGTTCATTTAATATAGGAACATCCCCAGGGCTACTATTTTACTAAAAATGAGAAATGTTGTTATGATAGAGTGAAAAGGTGGTTTTCTCACTCTTTTGTTATAATTCAACAGTTTTTCTCTGATGAAATTAAGAAGCCAGAGTATATTTATACATATTATGTAGAGCAAGGAAGGAGATCTCTTCAGCCAGTTGTCTCAGAAGTTATGTTTTCCGTGATCCAAGTATCTTGGCTTGCTTAAAAAAAAAAATATGAAAAAAAAAGAAAGAAAGAAGAAAAAAAAGCTGAAATGTACCTTTCAAAAAATGCTGCTATTTAAAAAAAAAAAAAAGGAGGGGTGGTGGGGGAGAAGTCTTGACACCAGAAGCTCTGTCATAGCAGAGTTTCTCTCGGATGTCTGGAAAAAGTCTTATACTTCTGGGATGCTTTCCAAAATATTTTCAGTGACCATTGCCACAGGCGTGAACTTCTTAATGCATTTTGCAGTAATCTCCACCACAGTGAAATTGATTACTGTCTGAAAGCTTTTAATGATAACAAGCAAGAGGGCAGCACAAATACCATGAACTAATTTGTGTGTGTGCATTTTGTTGCATCTTCAGGAGCCTTGTAGAGGCAGACGCGTTGCCTCAGGAAAATCCTCCTTAATGTTTTTTACATAATTATGTAATTGCATATTTATCATTTTGATTTTAGTAAAAAGGAATTTTCTTACACACACACACACACACACACATATGCGCACACATAAAGGATCTAGTGTCTCTCCAAATGCCTCAGTTGGTACCCTTAAAAATGTATCTGGTGGCTTCCTGAGTTTGAGCTTTTCTAGGATTCATTTTGTAGAAACTGAAATGCATTCAAAAGTTAGAGTTTTAAGAAATGCTTTTCCAGCAGAAAACAAGGGTACTGTAGCAAAGGTGTATCTTCTTCATGTACCTGACAAGGAATTTCAGGAGGCTTATAAATGAGAGGCACTCTTCTTATGTGCAAGTTAAGGGAGTCCAGGAAGCTGAAAATGCAGTTAAACTTATTGGGTTTTTTCAATCTTAACCTTCTTCCACCCAGACCATCACCTTCTCAAGACTGAAATCTGAACTGCACTTCTATTCAAAGAGAATAGGTTTCAGGAATTATGTTTTTCCTTTAAATACAAAACATCCCACCACCAAAAATGTGTGTGTACATAGATATAAAAATATTTTTATACACACACATATATATGTAATAAGCAAAATTGTAAACTGTATGACTAGAAGCTGTACCCAGCTGAAAAGCCGGATCTCCCAGGAACTGATATGTCATTATCACTCTGCCCTCTGCCAGCACAGACATGCTGCACCGGAGCCCTTTATCCTGCACTATCACTCCCACAGACCACTGTGATTGTTGGATGATCTGCAGTAGGTGAAGAGTGAAAAATAAAAACTTGAGCACCAGTAGAGAAAAACAAGCTGTCATAAGCAGGCTTCATTACAAGGAATAAAAAGGTCAAATGATACTTTTCCCCCCTCCCTCTACCATTGGAGCAGCCACTAGATGCATCCAGCGGAATTTTTCCAGACTGTCAACTGGTTCATCAGTCGGGGCTTTCTCTCAATTTTAAATGCCAGCACCACTTCAGTTCAGAGGAATTGCTGGCTTCTTTCCCGGACAAGATTTCCCAAATTCAAAATGACCTTTTGAGATCCTAACTAATAGGAGCTAAACAGAGATTTCCTCTTCATCAGGCCCTTTCTCAGATTGATCCTTTTACTGACAGCACATCCTCACAGCACAGACCAGTGAAAGACCAGCCCTTCCACTTGCGATAATAAACACCTCTTTTGAAGAGGTGCAATCTTAAATCATGCTGAATTTGTTATATATTCCAGAAACGACTACATTTCCGTTTGATTTGCCAATCATGTAAAGGCACAGGGAGTACCAGTGAAAGAACTGGATTTTTTTTTTTTTAATCTAGCATTCAGGCTCTGGACTAATACAATGGGATGCCTACTCAGCCACCCCTCGTTATTGAGGGTAATGAGAGATGGACAATGGCAAAGCTGTTTATCTGGGTACCATAACATGGGGACTGCCATGCAGGCAGCAACCACATGGAGTTAGCTTGGTGCAGCACGTTTGTTAGCTCCCACTTAAGGGCCACCTTGGGGAGTGCTGTGCTGAGCAACCACGGATTCTGGTTGTTTGTGGTTGCACGCTGTGCCCATCCTCTTCTCCAGGCAAGGAGAAGGAGGTATTCAGGACTGCCCAACTCTGAGCAGGTGGATTGTGAGGTTCTGCTCTGGTGTGTGCTGCATGAATGCAAGCTGCAGCTTCAGCTCCCCAAAAACCCTGAATCAAAGTTGGACAGCTGTGCTGCAAAATAGTGAGACATTGTACATTGGTGTCCTCTGTGAAGACTTGAAATGTAGCAGGATAGTAAACTCCTTTCAAGAAAGACACCAGTGACCATCTCTTGAAAGGATGAAGTATTTCAAATAGAGTTGTGGAGTTGTGTGGTTTTGTTCTTGAAGTTTGAGGAGAAGAAAAGTGTGGAAACAGATATAATGCTGGTTCTTATGAGAGAAAAATACTGTGGGAAATTAATAACACACTGTAAAATGAATGACAAGACCACACTAAGGACTGATTTAACATTAGCATCAGGTTTAATCCTATAGCTGGATTCAGAAGAAACACCGGAGATATAACATGCCTCTTGAATTTTTTTAATACTATGTTGTGGGAAAAGGTACCAAAAGATTGGGATTTTTTTTTCAGGAGTACACATAATTGCCTAGAAAAGATACTGTAAATGCAAAATAATATAATAATAACTCAAACCTGAAATAGCTTGATTCTGTCATCAGATCTCTCTTTTTCAGCTGCAGTTTCAGGTTTGGCATTTTCAGCTTTGATTTCTGTAAGGAACTCATTATCTCCACTATGGCAAAGGATAAAGTCTTAACACTGAGGGAATATAAGATTTGGTATTTGTGCTCTGTGCCATGTGCTCCTTTTTTCTAACAGTCTGGCTTATCGCCCTAAGCCATTGTCACATTTTTGTATTGAGATTTTCAGCTTGGAGCTCTTGTTTTATTCTTTAGCTTTTTCCTAGAATTGTTTCTCTTATATGTTACATAATGTGTCTGTGTCTTTGTTGGTGTTTAATTCTATATATGCCTGTATGTGACATCTGTCTAATATGTCATACTGAATTATTCTTGTCAACACAGATAGACCTAATAATACTACTCTAGGTAATGTACATCCGTTGTGGTGTAGAACAGCTACAGAGCTCTCCTTGGCACATGGTGAGAGCAGAGCAGGAAGGGGAACGGTAGTGCGTCATGGAGGTGTAATCCACCTGCCTGTGGAGGAGTCTCAGGGAGTGAGACAATAATTTTTCATTTTTTACCTAAAGTTTTTGTCTGAAAACTTTCACCTAAGCACACAGGGAATCATTTGTACATACGAGAGTGTTTCTTGATGTCCATGTAGCTGGCTATCTTGAAGATTCAGATCCTATGGTGGTTTGAATCTGGTTTCAGTGGTCAAAGAAAAGAAACTCTTGGAAAAGTGTTTGACTTAAGTGCTTTATTACCAACAGCTAAAGCCATGTAGGAGTTGATTGTAGAAGACTGGAGGGAGAGGTGCATAGGTAGAAGAAACATGGTCTTCTCATGTGCGACTTAAGTATTTTTTTTTGCTATGCTTTTCGTAACAATGTTAGAATGTTTACATATGCATTATTTCTCTGTTAAAGCAGCTCCTCCTTTGTTTTATAGACAGTTTAGAATTATATTTTCTACAGCTGTACTGAGGAGCATATTCAGGCCTGAATCCCACATTGCTAAGTTGTCTGTAATAAAATAACTTGCTTTATTTTTCTTCAAAAGTTTGTAGTAATATGTAAATATCTCATGCTTCATTTTTCAGAGTTTGCTTTAAAGCCAAGTGTGGTAAAGCAGAGACCATTGTGAAGACGTGTGGCTTTCTAAACTGAGAGAGAAAAATAAACTGAAATAGAAACACAGTAAATGTCTCTTGGGTATATTTAGAATATGGTTAACTCTTGGATATTGATTTTAATTACTGTAAAAGTTGCTATGAGGCATCTTAATAGTTTGCATTTTCATCAAATGCCACAGAGCAGGTTATTCTGCACTGTCAGTAAGAGCAGCACCTAGGTGTAAACAAGTCTGAGCCTTTCCTTTTCATCCTTTTCAGAAGTGAACAGGCGTAGTTTCAGCCCACCACCAGCGTTTCCTTACACGGCCTATTTTTTTTTCTTCTTCTTTAATATAGATTTCTCTGGCTCAGCAGGTTCACAAACCAATGCTTCTTTTGTGTGTTCTTGTCTGTAAAATGAGTGTAGTGATCCAGCCATCTCAAATAATACAGTACTGTAGAACATCTTAATTTTGGTATTATTTTCTGCCTCTGGTGCTTAACTGCTTTGTCAAATAGTTGCTCGGCTTTGGTATCCCACCTACACATTTTAGCACCCTGATTGCAGGATACCTTAATGATGCCCTGCCATCACAGCTGCTTATAGAAACAAGGTCTAGCATGCTGCTGTGAGTCAGGTAAGTATTAGGCCTGAGTTACTTATGTGGAAACATATTCAGAGAGTAGTACAGTGTCGATCTGGAAACCTAGTTCAGAGGCAGAAATGCCAACCTTTTTATCTGCTGTTCCCAAGCTTTAATTCAAAGCTGTGCTTCCTCCGTTTGTGATTTTAAAGTAGTTCATTATTTTGCCTCATTAATGCCCAATACTAATGGCAGAGGCATTTCATGGATACCTGTATTTGCTATCAGTGCGCAGTAATTACTCTTGAGAGTTGTACTGGCTGAGAGACCTGGGTTTGTTCAGCCTGGAGGAGAGAAGACTGAGGCGGGATCTTATCAATGCTTATAAATATCTGAAGGGCGGGTGTCAGGAGGATGGGACTGGGCTCTTCTCAGCGGTGCCCGATGACAGGACAAGGGGCACCGGGCGCAAGTTGGAACAAAGGAGGTTCCACTTAAACATGAGGCAAAACCCCTTCCCTGTGCGGGTGCCAGAGCAGCGGCCCAGGCTGCCCAGAGAGGCTGTGGAGTCTCCTTCCCTGGAGACATTCACACCCCGCCTGGACGCGGTCCTGTGCCCCTGCTCTGGGGGTGCTGCTCACGCAGGGGGGCTGGGCGAGGGGATCTCTGGAGGTCCCTTCCAACCCCTGCCATTCTGTGATTCTGTGAAATGATGCACAGAATGAATCATGCTGTAAACCAGACTTTGTTACAACTTTTCCAGTGTGGCCTGCACTTCCAGTTGGGAGCTTGATTTCTTTGAACTTAGGGTCCCCACAATCGCCACAGACAGGTTTTGTTTGGTATCGTGACCCCCCCCCCCTCCCGGTTGGAAACTGGTGATCTAAAAAGCATTACAAAGTGGTGAGCAAACCAGCTCAATTCCCTGTGACGTAACAAAGTGCGATGGCCAACGCTCAGGCTCAGACCTGCCTTTCAGAATCCGAGCATCATATATTTGAATTGTCCTGCATGAATTTTGCTTCTGTTCCTCAGGATATGAAATGGGGAGTAGAGTTTGACCTGCATGCTGCTGTTGCGCATGTCATCTTGAAGTGACAAATAAAAATGAGAATCACCTTTGATAACTGGAAGAAGCTGAAGTAATTTAACAATATCTTTTCTTTGAAGCAAAGGAATTCTGTTCCCCATATAATCCAGTAGGCTGACGTTGTGTCCAAGGTTTCTTCTGCTGCTGTTGTGATGGAGCCTACAAAGTTCCAAAAGCAGAGAATGATTTCTGCCTCTGGCTGAAAATGAAGTTTATTAGCTTGGAAGTGCTGGCTGAGACTTTACTGGGGGGAGGAGAGCTGCTGTTGTATTTTTTGCATCCCTTGTGCCATTTTGGACTTCGGCAGTATTTATTTTTAGTACATTTAAACACTGCAGGAGGAAGGGGCAGTTGTAATATGGCATATTTACATCATGCTGTCAGTTCCTGGCAGCTCACTTGCCTGTCAGGGAGCAGAACTAGTCGATTAAGGCTGTGAGTGCTACTTATGCCCACGAGTGGTGAAACATCGTCTCAAGGGTGGGAAGGCCTCCCCAGGCTAGCAGGTTGGTTTGTTTTTCTAAGGTGCATTATGGGAATATTTTTTTCATGTCACAGAGACAGGAATGGGCCATGCTACCTCCCACTTTTTCCTTCTTTACTCTGTATAGGAAAAAGAGAGGCAAAGTCTCTACATGAGATCAGCATGTGCTAGTTTTTCCCCTCATGTCACGCTTAAGTTCTCTGCCCCATTATAAAAATAAAAAGCTATAAATAAAAAAGAACAAATGCTGAGGGGGACAAACTGGACCCACAGTTATGTGCATGTCGTCACTTGTAGAAGTGTGCCTAGCCCCATTCCTCCCAGGCTTCATACATTCCCCATTTCTTAGGCTGTCAGTCTCTCAGGATGGGAAACATGCACAGATAGTCCTGGCTGGAGCTTTTTTTGCCCTGCCATAACATAATATTAATTGAGCTAAGGCTGAAATGGTGATGGGCTCATCTGCTGTTGAATTAGCTCATACACCATTTATATACATTTTTCCTCTTTGTTTGGGGGGAAAAAAAGGCGCTATGGGTTTTGCTGCCACACTTTAATGTCACAGTAGTACCTTTCTCCTGGAATTAAGCAGTATTTAGGTCTGATCTCTCATATATGACATGCTGTCTCTGTTAGCTTCAAACATAGGCACCCTATGATTTCCCTTTCTTGGAAACTGCTCTGTCTCAGCATGTGGGTAGGAGGCCATGTAAATAAATACCAACCACTTCTTAGCCTTCAGTAGGCATTTCCTTTTTCCTGGTGGCTACAGAAAAAACACTTTCTCACAGCTTGGCATCAAGCGTTTATAAAACTTTCCTGCTTGTGGAATTTTTGTTTAGACAATCAGATTCTTGGTATAGTTTTTTCATCAGTTTCTATTTTTGCTCATCTGTGGTTGCTTGGTTTGTCAGTAGTAAGCAGTGTCTGTCAGAAAAAACACTTCATCAGAAACTTCTTCAATTTCTGGTAATTGAATAGTAAAACATTATAAGCATATTCTGTAATAGTGAAAGATAAGTTTTAAAGAATAAAAAATAAGCTTATCTAGTTTTTTCTTAGCTATGATGGAATAAATAACATTGATATTTCTGCCCAAAAGATTTTTTTAAAATATATAACCAGTCTTAAATGTTTGAAATACAAAACGAAGTATCTTACATTACTATGCAGTCCAGTTTTCAACTGAAATAAATTATTTGCTTTTAATACAAAGTTGAATATGTGTTCTCCTGAGTTTATATGCTGGGATATTTTTCAAGTGTGTGTCACTTTGTCGTGGCAGCAAAGCTAATGCACTATTCCTTTTAAATGCTACCAGAACTATTTAAGACATAAGTTTATAATATCAAAACAGATTATATCGATAAAAATCAGTGTTAGAGGACAGTGTTCTAATTTTTATACTTAAATATCTCATCTAGAAGTTCTTTATTCAATTTCAATTGTTATTATTTATTTACTTTTTTTATTGGTAAAACTATGAATTTATTTTGCTTAGTTTTATTTACCTCAACGGTAATACTTACTGAATGGATAACAGTATACTCTCCCTTCGGGAGAGCCCAAAAGGTTCAGAAAGTATGTATTCCCTGGAAGCAGAGTATAGATATGAACTGTGATAAATAGCTCAGAACTAGACTCCTTCACTGGAGTTGTTAGTAGATGAGAGTGTGAAGAATATACATACATATGATCTTTTGTGGGTAATAATTTCTCGGATGGTTAAGCTAGAGGCAGTTTGAAAATCCATCAGATACTTTTTATGTAGTACTCTCACACTGGATTTGATAACTTTTTTATTCAACAAAACAAGACAGTAGAAACCATGCTTTTCCAGAAGGGCCTTTGAAATATGCTTTCTCCTCTACTGAGGCCTGATATGAAGCTGTCTAGGAAAGTGAGCCATTGTTGGACACATCACTGTATTTTTATAGTTTCACTTTCAGGTATATTCTCATCCAGTTTAGTTTTGCAATCTGCTGAAGCTTAGCCAAGGTGAACTGCATCTGCCCTCACAGTCCGCACACCTCAGTCTAGCTAGGATTTCTTCCAGTTCTGTGAAAGTTACTTCTGTGTATTTCTTCTGGAAATATATATTGAGATAAATGAGCCCTAGTTTCATTTGTTCCTTTCGTCCTGTTTTATGGCATAGAATAAACTATTATCACATGCATATGTCTTACTTGAGTCAACCACCGTAAGTGATGCCCCAGCTCATAGTTCTCCAGCAAGTGCAATGGGTGCTAGACTTTACAGCTAGTTCTGATGATGGCTAGACCGAGACTAGTCAGTCTTGCTTCATGTTGGCAGATAAGGAACTGCAAAGGAATCCTAAGATTTCCAACTTTGATAATTTATTGAACTTCCATAGAGTCATTGGGTAGCCAAATTCATGAGAACTATATTTGGTATCTGCACAAATGCTAGGGCATAAATCCTCTCCCCATTCTATTGCTGCCATGGTAATGGCACCAGCCTTAACAGTACGTTAATGACCTTTGAAAGCTGTTAAACTCTCTATTGTTTTAGTACCCTTGTCAGCAAGTTTATCATGATGACACAATAGAATGGGGGTATGAGGATGCAAGTGTTGCCCCTCTTGTCTTTGGATTGCTTCTACTTAGCATCAGGTGTATTTGCAAAGTAAAATGGAGAGGTTTACCCTGGTTTATCCATCAGTACAAGGACTTCAAGGTAGTTTAACACAATGGTAACAGCTAATAATCTTACGGCTTTTTTGTTCTGACATCATAAAGTAGCTTGAGAGTGTTACAAGTCCTTAATTTGGAGTGACAGGAAGCAAGAAACCTAGAAAAGGTGAAATTATAGTGACTACACTGTAAATGAGAATGTGCTATAAATGAGAATTGTGATGAAAATGCAAAAGGAGTTGGCTACAGCAAGAGTGAATAGATCATTCCTGCTGTTTGGAGGAACAAGCTAGTTTGATTAGACTCTGATTTTGTTTATATGGTATATATAAACCCTTGATGATGGTATGATTTTGATTGATTTGTATCATTTTTGTATTTTCCACTGGAAGAATGAAAATTTATCCCTGGGATCATCAAATACCACCCCTAAATAGTTAATAATAGTAATTCTAGATAGAGATAAATTTTATGTCACAGGTTACTCCAGTAGCTACACAGATATATTAGAAGAGTTCTATATTGATCAGATGCTTTAATTTTAGTTGTCTGATCATTTTCTTTTTAGAATTCAGAAGAATAAAGAATAATAAATAGAGAAGCTTATGTCTTTGAGATGGAACTTTTTTAAAAGGGTCAGTGAAAAACAGAACTGGAGTTGAGGTTTCATTTCTGTTGCAAGCATGTCTGCAAAAGATAAGCAGGCATTTCAATTTTGGATATTCCCTTATGATAATAAATGTACTGAAGGCATTACCAACTAAACAGAGCTTGCTGAGATCAGGCTTCTTTGAGACTTCTCACATAGTGTTGTTTTAATCTGTTTTGTTGGGTTTTTTTTCTAGGAAAAAGAGAAGAAGTATATGCTTCCTTTGGACAACTTGAAAGTGCGAGATGTTGAAAAGAGCTTCATGTCTAGCAAACATATCTTTGCATTGTTTAACACGGAGCAGAGGTAAGAAAGCGTGCTATTCTGCAGATACTTCTATAAAACTGTACCTGGCTGAGCATTTTAATAACTGGGAGTGCAGTTCTGGTATTTCTGCTATGTTGAATGAACAAAGATCTTGATACTCGTCATTTATCTGCTACTTTGCTGTTGCATAACCATGGGATGAAACATTAGTAGTGTCCTAGCCACTCATGGGGTGAAACAGCTCCATGATTAGTCATCTTGTTCTTCTCTATGGCTGAATAATCATCTCCTGATCCTATTTTTGTTTTGTTTGGCACTCACCTAGGCTTACCAAAACATTCATGACTTCTGTACCTTGTGACCAGATTAAACTGGTGTAAATCACAAAAGCGTCATTGCTTTTCACTTTCTCCAGTGGAAAATCTTGCCTGTCTGTAATTTTGGAAGTCATTCTATTCTTTGTTTGGGTTTAAATACTGCTTCATTGGAGAACAAATGAAATTCTTTTGCTTCCCTAATTAATTAGAATCTTTGCTTTGTAGTGTTTGCCTCATACTTTTCCTTTCAGACTCCATCCTCTGATTTAAGTGGTATGGGTACTCTATAGAAGCCTACTCCTGATGCACAGCCAATTCAGATTACTGTGCACAAATAAGTCAAGGGAACATGACAACACTTAAAGACATACAAGTGACCTGTAAAATTTTGTTGTTGTTGTTACTGAAGAGGAGACAGCTGCAAATGCAACTCTTAGTGGAATTGGATTTCAGCAGATAAGGTGCAATTTCTCTAAGTTCTTTTTTCAGGAAAATAAGTAAAATTAATTGTAGTGGTAGCATGGATAGATGCCCTTGTTTTCCTTTTCTCTTCTGCTAAGTCCCTTCACACCCACTCCCCTCTTGCATCGCCAAAGCTTGGCAATACATTCAGATATTGTTCAAGATGATGAAGGCTGGATGTGGCTCTCTGCAGAGCCAGCTGTTGTTGCTCCTGAACTGGCCAGAAATAGTCCTTTCAGAAGCAAGGAATGCCCCTCCCTCCTGCAAAGCAAAAGCAAAGCACAGGATTTCTGGGCTGTCAAGTTTCTGCTGGCCCCAGAAACATGAGGATGCAATGTGAGTCTCACTCTGAACTACCTCATGAAGGCTTTGCCTACATCTGCTGACATCTCAGCTAGCCTACATGTGGACATTGTCTGCCAGGAGATGCCCTTTGAAAATATGTTGCACACATACTTGCTGGGAATAAGATTTCAAACACTTGACCACTTGCATTTCTGGAGTACAGAAAAAAAACCTTTGAAAGACTTTCCACGTTTTTAAAAACATAAATGATCTTCAGATGCTGGAAATTAATGTAATTCTGATTATTCTGCTATAGATTAGATATGTGTGAATTGTCCCAACATTGCATGTACATCAGTCAAGAAAGATAATTTGGTATCAGCTGTACATATTACATTCCTTCAATGAGAAATCTGTTAATTTTAGCTCATTGTTTCCCCTTTGTTTTGGCTAATGGCTTTGAGCATTTTCATAATCTTAAATATTAATTACTGCTGTGAAATTCCAAGAGAAGCATGC
>VZTV01063858.1:6433-19015 GCA_013400875.1 Anhinga rufa
GTAAACCCAGCCGTCCTTGGTGGTGCGCTCCTCCCAGCCGGGCGGCAGCTCCTCCTCGCTGTCCGTGTCCTCCAGCCCCGCGTACTTCAGCGCCGCCATTGGGACGGGCGCCACGCGCAGCCCCGCGCCGCCGCCGCCAGCCAGCCAGCCAGCGGGGCCGCGCCACACCGCCCCTTCCGGCCGGCCCAGCCAATGGGACGGCGCGGCGGCCCCGGGGCACCATGGGAAGTGTAGTCCGGCCGTGAGGGAGCCCACCTCGCGGGTTTTACGCCTGTCACGGAGTTTTTAACCCCAAAGGGGTCCCGGGCTGAGTTAAAATCGTCATGGGTGGCACAGAATCTCAGATTTTGGGGGTCATGACGCGTTTCCAGCCTTCTACTTTCAGAAACGGGTGTGAATACAACGAGGCCCTGGAGAGCAACGAAAAAAAAAGAACTTTCTCCAAGCTTTTTGCCATCAGTTGTTACCTCGTGGTCGCTGGGACGAGGCTGTCCCCTGTCGCCGCGTCGGGCAGGGCTCCCGCGCGCCGCCCTGCTGGGTGAGGAAGGCCCAGGGCAGGCTCGCCGCACGGCCCGAAGCGCCGCGGGCCAGAGGACGGGCGGTAACCCGCAGTAACTCCTCTCCTGGCAGCCGGAGCTGTGATGCTCCGCGGCCGCGGCCGGTGGAGAAGCGCCTTACCTGTCGCCGCTGCTCGGCTGACACGGCACACGCCCCTGGCCCGCCTCGGTGCTTTTGAGCCCGCAGCGCTATATGCTGGCACAGCGCCGGGTGTCAGCGCCTGCCCCCGCCGCCTCCCGCTGCGGGCCCTCGGCCGGCGCCGGGCAGAGCCGGCCGCTGCTGAGGGCCGCACCAGGGGGCAGCGCAGCCCCACGGGCGCCGCGGCTGCCTGGCAGGAGCCGCCCGAGCTGCGCCCCTCGCTTTGCGGGTCCCCCTGGGGAATCGTTTCCTCTTGCTGGAAACAAACACTCGTGCGTCAACAGCCGGTTTTCATGTGAGTATTACTCGGAGGACTAAAAACGGTTGTGGCCATGCTCTCTTGGGTAAGCGTATGGGAAAGGAAACTTCACTGACACGCTCACTTCTGGTCCAGGAAGCTGCTGAAATACTCCATAGGTGACTGAGTGGAGAGATGCGCCAGGTCTCAAGAAAACAGATTATTTAAGTTAATATTGGAAGTAGAGGAAAAGAGTATTAATCTAGCAGTAGTGCAGTAGGAGAAGGTAGCTGTTAGTTTTCCTTCTGTTGTAGCCGGTTAGTATTCAGCATCCAGCGTTCCCTCAACTGTGTTCAGTGGGAAGGTGGAAATCATTTGTCTGACAGTTACCTCATCCCAACCACCTGTATTGCATAAAGTATGCGTTGTGTCCTAAATGTAAACAGCAGCACTGCAGTATTTCAGTGCTAAGTGTGTACAGTGCACTTTAGAAAGAGAATCTCAAAATTACACATATATATACTCATTAAATAGAACCACTGCCGTTCGTGTAAGAATATTTATTGAATGAAAAAGCAAAGACTTTGTTTGACAGAGCAATGCAAATATTAACAAATTGTCTTGAAGTCCTTAGTACACAAGTAATATGATACCACAGAAGTCCTATGGATTTATATTGTGTTCAGTGCAATCTCAGTTTTTACAAAAATATTTAAGAAACCCCACGCTTCCCTCTTTGAAAACTCAGAATCAACAGAGACTCCAACAGTTATAATACTTTCCGCAAATATTTCTTCCCCTCTACTTTAAACCACCTCCTACTTTTCAGGAAGTTTTCACTGGGGGAAAAAAAAAAAAAGTCACACATTTTGATAATTTGGTGGCTCATGTTATTTACTTAATTGTTTCAAAGAATGTTGAAATTCAACCATGTATTTAAAATTCTGGAAAACTGAAGATTTATTCTCTTTCAGAGGGTCAGAGAAGTCCTTTGCTATCTTTTCCAGCTTTTTCTTTTCACATGGATTACCTCGATAGCTTACCTACAAAATCCAAATTACATCAAGAAACTTCACATACGCATACGAGATTTAGGTATGATTTCAGTGGGGATCCATGCAAGATTGGGGTTTTTGTCCACCTGTGTTAAGTTGCAGAACTAGTTCTGTTAGGTTTCTCGAAGGCCGTAAAGCAATGGCCATGATTTCCATGAGAGCAGGACTGTACCTTCAGGACACAGACTGAGGTCTGTAAAAGTTTTACTACAAACCAAGACACTTTTTCCAATTCTGAAAAGGTAGAAGTAACGCAGCCTTCCTCCTTATCACTTCTTCCCCATCAGCTCTGTGCTAGGAAAGCAAGAAATTGTATATAAGTTGCTTGGGTGCACACACTTATCCTTGAGGTATACAGTATGTTCTAGTTGGGTTGGGGGGTTTTGGGTTTTGTTTGGGTTTTTTTATAATAACAGTTGTGTAAAGTTACTATCCATTTTCTTGCACTGCAGAATGGGTCTCTTATTACAGTGATGTCAGTCATCATGTTCATTGAGGCAGGGTAGCAAATAATCCATTCTACTTAAAATCTGCTGTCACTTGCTTTCAAAGTCATATTTTAGCAAATAGCACTTCAAAGATATCATTTTGATCCATTGCTGCAGCAATCCTGTAAATTAATTATTCTGATGATTCTAAGCCTCACAGACCAAGATTAATTCCACAGCCTGTCAGAAAGTGGATAAATTAAAACAAGACGACATTTAGAAATGGTTGTTGATTTCACAATAGCAAAAATGTCAATTAGAATCTTAATCTCATTTTCTGTTAGCTTTACTTTAAACCATCAAAATCAAATGTATTTGTCTAGCTTCTCCATGAGAAACATTGACAAAAATTTGGTCATATAATTACACTGGCAAGCCTAACGCAGCAAAAACTTAACATTTCTTTAATTTTACTCACAGGCTTATGTGCTTTGCTGAATCATGTCCATTGTGTGTCAAAGATCTGAGTACTGATTTTTCTGACAAGGATTTGGGCACTGAGCGTTGTCTGGACAAGAGAAAAATAATTGTGACGTACTGCAAAAACATCCAGATGACACAGCAAAAGGTTGACTCACCCTTTTGATTGAGAATGCGTATATTAGTTAGAAACCATGATTCAGGAATATGACAAAAATCTGAACACCCCGTAGATCATAATTTTTCAGCAGCTGCCAAAATATGTTTTCATAGGCTACAGCTGTTTCTTTTCAGGTGAAAATTCTGTCTCCGTGACTCACACCTTTCTTACCTCAGCATTAGACTAAAGCAGTGCAGTCTGCATAAGGCTATGATTTGAATACCCTGGGACATGATAAATGAATATTTTGAGCTACTGCCTAGTGTGAACGTGCCACGTCCTTCAAGTAAACAATTTTTTTTGGTGGAGTTAAACTCAGCTTTCCACGTACACATTTACAAGGTCACTTTTGACTTTCTTTCACGTTATGAAAACTGTTTAAACTTTTGAAGTCCCTGAGTTTTTACCCAAGTTTATTTTTAGAAATGTCAAGAACTGTATCCTCCTTCCTTACATATAAGAACATCATTTTCAACATAATTTCAAAGTTAAGAGATTCCAAATAGGCTTTGTTGTTGATGATATTCCAGTTTCCTCTGAAAACAGCATAAAGAATATTTTGCATATGGAATCTGTCTATGAAACCTCTGTGGAAACTTCAGAGTAGGAATCCCTGTCATAAGAGTTTCTGTGTCCATTTCTCTTTAATTATATTTCCAGAGAAAACAACATACTAGTGAGATGCAGAAAACAATGGAATACAATTGTTCCTTGAAACGCTTGTGGCATCAATAACCTCCAACAGGCCGTACTTGAATATTGTAAAGACTACCTTTCATATTTAATTTAATATTAATTTGTTAAGAATAGGCACAGTGTGGAAATTAATGTGCAGGGTCATATTAGAGGTCCTTACCTGCAAATTCTGATACATTATTATAGAAATATTAAACTTGTTCAACATGATTAACAAAATAATGATAGGAAGTGATATTTAACAGTTTTGATATCAATGCTAAAAAGGACAAGATTTTATCTTTTTATTCATCATTCAAGCAAGAACTTTCTGTCACTCTTCAGGAGCAAACCCTACCCACTGCAGAAAAGTGTAAGTCAAATAATTCAAAAGATAAGGCAGTGTTCAGCCAAACTTTCAGCCTATGTATATGTTATTTCAAGAGCTTATAAGTTTTTGCCTTATACACTAGTAATTTTTCATGCTATTTGTTTCTTTCTGAGCTTTAAGTATCCTTAGCCTTGAGTGCTCTGGTTCTACCAGTAGTGGCACTTGTAGAGACACACTGCTAATAAAGCATTTCCTTTCTTCCATGTTGCATGATCAAGAAGTTCCTTTTTTTCCATATCTTTTTATGTACATCACCATGCATAAAAGCCTGTAAGATAAATTCCAAACTTACCAGTGTCAAAATTCATCATTGTGGGAACTTCTGCAATGACATTGAGCTCCTCATTGAAGGCAGTTGTCAACCTGTGAGACACCATATCTCAGTTAGTCTGAGTCACATCTGATGTAGCAGGAGACTAACTGAGCTGATTAAAGAAAAGAGCAAACAATAGTCAAGCGTCCCTAGGTACAAAACCTGTATTTGAATATAACAGAGAAGTATTTACTCACGCCTACTAAGTAATTTTTCATCTTCCAGGCTGCAAAATTGGACACTGATAAGCTAGGAAAAAAAAACAACAAAGAAGTGGAAGTCAGGTATCTAAACTCCTTTAAACATTGGCTTTAATTGCTTTGCACAGACAGGAAAGCGAGAGGTAAATAAAACTAATTAGTGAAAGAACAGATTAATGGTAAAGTTCTTATACCTCAGTGCGATGAACACTTTTATTCACTCTTGGTACTGCAGTCTCTCTCTGAGTTCAGGGATACTACTCACACATCTAAACTTCAGCATGGAAATGTTTGCAGCATCAGACCTGGAGGGTATAGAAGAACGTCTGGTTCGTTTTTCGTTATTAGCCCAGCTCCTACCTGAGGCAACAGTGAGAAAGCTACAATATGCACGTGCAACATTACTGGCAATGGAAGAAGGGGAATTACCAGTATATTTTAAAATGAAGATGAGAGTTGATATTTGACCACAGACTTGTGAAAGATTAAGTTTTCATTCTGAGAGGTTTAAAAGTATTCAGATTATTTGTCTATAATTACTCAGGAGAAATCAAAGAGAAAGAGATGGAGCATAACGAAAAGAAAACAGAAAAATCATTATAACTGTTTATAAATATTAATCACCAGTACCCTTTCTTAATCAAATTAGCTATCATTCCTGATTAATCTCATCTTTAATGAGCTTCTTCACACTCATAACAATGGATGCAGTCCATGCACAATCAATACAGTTCAACCACAGTTGTGTTTAATTTAAACTCTAGCATTTTTCTTAGAAAAATTGTTTTTCCCTAAAAATTGTTCTCTCCTAAAATTGTTTCAGCACAATAGCCCATTGTAACAAAGTAACTACATGCTCCTTTCCTTGATCTAGCAGGTTAGTGGCCAGGAGTGCCTTATTTATGAAAGCAACTCATTAGAATAGGTATTGAGCACTGATGATATGCAATCATTTTACAGCACCATGGGAGAAAATGTATTATCTAGACACAGGTTCAAGAAGATCAACTGGAAAAGACTTTCTCTCTGCTAAACAAAGCATCCTACTCCATATAAAACTGCTAGGAAAAAATAGAACTGCCACAAAGGGAAACAGTATTCCTGATAAATTTTACAAAAATATTGTAGTGGACATTTGTTTTTTTCATAGGCTGGCTGCTGAATTATGTCAAGAAAAAACAGGACTAATCTGTCAGAGACATTAGTGCGTTATGGACTGCAGTTAACTTATTTCGGAAATATTCTGAAAAATCTTGAGATTATTCTGATCTTGCTTATTGGTAACTGATGTAGTGACTTCATTTGTGAGAGATTTGAATCCAACTTATATTTTAAAGGAACTTCAGTGTGTAATACATTTACATAAAGAAGTATCATGAGTCCTTCTACATCCCCCTCTCAGTTACCTTTGGATGACCGTACACTGTTTATCAGTTTAAAAATCTTGCTTTTGTTTCCATCTCTCTGAATCTCTAATGGTCATCCCAGTGAAGCACATCACATCTGGTCTGCAGTAATAACTTTACTTCCTTGGTAAGACTGTGGGAATTCTTCCTCGATGCATGTTACATACAAGCCTGTAACAGCATTTCAAGGTGTTTGATAGAACTTGATTTTAAAGATGCTTCATCAAGTGGTTCAGGATATCCATATGCTTGGCATGAGTGATACCCTACCTCTTAGAAAAGCATCCATGAATGCAGGGGAAAGGGTCCAACTATCTCAATTCAGCTGGATTTCATTCATATTGCACATGACCTTCTGCAAAAAAACGTTATCAAGCAAACCTTGGTGTAAGGCTACCTATAACAACAAAATCATGGCAAAACAGTTCTTAGGGCATGTGTGGGTTATGACAGGCTAGCCAGTAGGTTTGGACACAATAGAAAAGGGCTCCTCATATAAGGCTTACTGAGTGTGAGAAGGGATGGAGCCTGGCAACACAGACTAGTGACAAACACCTTGTTTTTGTAAAATTTCTATGTCAATCATTAGTCATGTTTCTTTGTTTGAAGTTAAATGGTCTACAGTCTTGCAGAGCTGATAATGTGTCCTGTAGAGTCAGCCTTGTCATCTAAATAAAATAAATTAAATAGCGGGAGGCCTAATGCATGTCCCTGAGGCATTTCACTGGGCACTTCTTCTCAGTGGTCTATTATCTCCTGTTTATGGTCCTTCAGCCAATTTTTGTTCTGCCTGAAAATCAATTTGAATTCAGTAAAAGGCTAGCAGTACATTCATTTACATTCCTGACGTCTACTGATTCTGTTATTCAGTAACAAAAAAGCAGTCACAGTTGCTTAATCTACTAACTTAGTGTTACGATGATCTAATGACAACAAAAGCATTTATGGAGGTGCAAATTAGTGGATACATTGGATTTCATTTCAGATGTTACATAACGACCTGGAAAACACACTGCATTTCACTGAATGGTATGTCCCTATCGGAGGAAAAAATTCAAATGGCTAAAATCTCATGTTGGCACTAAGTAGCTGGATTTTTCAAAAGGGCTTAAGTTATTGAGTGTTGAGTGCTGTTGAACCTTGGGTCTCAAGGCTGAATGTACTCTTAAAAAGCTGGTCATGGGTTCCCTTGAAAGTCTAGCTTTTATTGTACGAGATGTTTGAATTGAAGTATTCACCTTTCCTTACTGAATGAGAATGTATGTTCTGTGGTTTTGAAGAGGGACCAAAGGGAAAGTTACTTCCAAAAATAGTTTGTGCTTGTGCAGCTTTTAAAAATGAAAAATAGATCTTTAAAGAGTAATGGTTAACAATGTGCCCTCATTACTCATGTTTAAATTGCTTTTCTTGGCACGAAACATTTCTGTGCTGGAGCCTCTATCCTGTGGTTGGAGAGAATCCAGCATTTTAAATCTCAGATCAAACTCACAAAACTCTTCACAATTACTCTGTCTTCGGTGGTAAAATGAAACCCTCAGAATGTGTTAATAAAAATCTTCAAACACACACTTTTGTATCCCTAAGCCAGACACAAGACTCTAATGGGGATTTTCTGCTACAAATATTCAACAAGTGTTTGGAATACTCAAATGTAGCATATGACAGTGTTAAAAAGCAGATCTCAGTCCTCTCAGCTAAAGATCATATTCCTGAACGTTTTTCACATTATTCATTAGCTTCTCATAACAAGTGTGATTCCTTTGGGAGCAGAGCTTGATAACATACTATTTAACTTTTTTCTCAATAAAAGTCAATTGTAACTTGATCTTACAGAAGAATGTGAGGACCCGTCCTAGTTCCTGACACAAGAGGAGGAGCAGATGCCTACGTAGTACACATACCGCTGTCGAGCAAGAAGGAAGGAAGAAGCACAAGTAAGAGAAGCAGAGGTTCTTACCTTACCAAGATATTTCCAGCAAAGTTTGCTGTATCATGACAAAAAGGTAGTATTAAAATCACCTTTTAATACTGCCTGGTTGACATGGCAGCTAAGGAGGACTTGTGAAACAGTCACAAATTATGGCAGCATGTTCTCGCTTTCTCAGGATTGAGTTTAAAGGCAAAAGGTTCACCTATAGCATCTGAGGCAGACAGTTGTTGTCAGCAGAGCTTCTCAGCTCCATGCTCAGCTCCATCCTTAGCTTCCAGAAAGGAAACTCATGTCTAGCTATCTCAGGACATGTAACTTAGAGGATTTGACACTGTGGACATACCCTATTCATTCTATCCTGAAAAGTATCTGTTCTCATCAGCTGTTTTGGAGAGGATAGCTTGTACAATCGCTACCAGGCAAGGTTGATCAGAAATCAGCTTCTTTTCTTCTGTTGTTCCTCTCTCCCTAACCCCCTTCCCTGCATACAATCTCTCTTTCTTCTTCCCTCCAAGAAAACAAAATTTAAAAAAACCTCAAAATTTTCTGCTTAGTTTGATCATTTTTCCCCTCCTGGTTTTTTGGTTTGACCACAAAACCAGACAACCCATTATTCACCCAGCTCTACTAATGAGCTCCTTTCTCAGAGTTTTTGTATCCTGCATAATGAAGAACATCTGCATCTTGTGTAAAGCTTGACATTTCCCTGCCTATTCACCAGTGGCCTTTTTCTCTTTTCTTTCAATGACTGAATGGATTAACGCTGCAATACTACTAATGCAATGCATGGGAAAGGAAACTGGCAGAGTCTCCAGAACATTCTATTCTTATCAGCTTCCCTTAATATTTCAGTAGAATTACCCAATTCATATGGTAATCATTTCCTTCTAATCAATGTTTCATATGTAACCTTGCTTATTCACTCTTATTTATTCCTACTTGCCAAGAAAGCTGAATGAGACTACTGGGGGTATCTGTCTTTCATGATATTGAGAACAGATTAATAATGCTGGCAACATGATAGCAAAAAGGTGTTTTTCATTAATTAACACTTATAAATAATTTGTTAAAGGTTACAGAGGGCTTAATGTATGCCTTAATAAACAGCTATTACATGGACCAGCCAACCAATAAACTGCTTATAACTATGAAAGTTTTTCTGATGTGCTTAGAGTGCTTCTCAACCTTCCAGAAACAAAGGGCCACCTACTATCCTGAGAAAAATGCTGACTGCCTAATCCTGTAGAAATGGACTATTTTGTGCATCACTGCCATAATGTGTTGCACATGAATGTATTATATTTTATTATTCTTATCAACATGTCCCTTTTTATTTTGCCTTGATGCTTTGGTCAGGTGCAGAGGATTGTTTGTGAGATCATTTTTTTGGAAGGGAGAGAGACCATTTTGCAGGCTACCTTGTGATGTCTGGCAAACCACCAGTGGTCCAGGTTGAGGCACAGTGATGTATGGAACACACTGCTCCTGTAAGGTGCTATCAGCAGTTTCTTTATTAACTCTTACTGGAAGAGTACTCGTGGACTTCAATTCCAGTCATTAACATTATTGAACCACTGCATACACACATGCACGCACACAGATACAGTTTATATTTCCTAAGAAACCATCTGGTTTTAATTTAACACTAGTAGAATATCAAGTTTCAGTAGAGCATCTAAGGAAGAATGAAAAATCTGGATTTAAAAATTTGAAAAAAGGCAGCAAAGCTTGGCTTCTGGGGGGTAAGGACTACATTAAGTAGCGTCGTAGTGTCCCTGCTATGTCAGAGATCCAGTGGATGTTACTTAATTGCCATATACTGGTAGAAATATTGTAGGAAAAATCATAGTGCTGTGCAGACAAAAGTTTGGGAAGATTCACATGCTTATAAAATCCCCATGAGCCCATTGTCTTCCATTTATCACAGTGTCTCTATAGCAGAGTATACACAAGAAAGCTGAAGCTGTTTTCTTTGTTACCTGTCTCTGATCTCAAAAGCTGCATTTGCTCCATATCCGTTCCCAAATCCACAATGTAATGTGGGCTGATCCCAAGAACTGAACTGGATTCTTCAGAAGATCCATCCACTATCACAGGGTTTTTTGGCCAGTCTCAAGATAAATGCTTCCATACAGAATCAGCTGAGAAATCATTTTTAAAAAGGATATTCGCATGTGATTATTTAACATTTGCTAGGAAAAATGCATGAAGTAGTTCACGTTCTTTATAATGGGTATCCCGGCAAAATGACCTCTGAAAATGTAGTCCTATATCAGTTAAACTCATTAGAAATAAGTTACAAGAAAATATAAACAAAAGCATTACACCTCGTTTGAAAGATCCCTTGTCCAGGCTAAACACACCTGCCAATTCTTTAGAAAGATCTCAAAGTACTGCAGCAGTATTAGTAAAATTGTGCACCTGATAACACTTTGAACTAGTTATGTATGTTCCATCCTATAGGCAAGGGATGCAGCCTAGGCAATTAAGCAGCTAGAATTTAATATCATTTAAAGCAGTGGAGAAATTCCACTGAGGTCTTTGCATAGAATTAGTACCAAAGTTTTCATGAACTGGAGACTAAGCAATGTTCACGTAATTGTCTTTACCCAGCAGATTTTATGAAAAGTAGGATTTATGGTGGCCAAAGGGCTTCTTAGCAATGCCTTTTAACTACCTTTTACAATGTTCCAGAATGGTTGCAGTGATTCTTAGTAAGCAATATTCTCAGCAAATGTTTTGTTTTAATCAGCAAAAGAACATACTAGGTGTTGGTGCTTGGAACAGAGGAAGCTCTTTCTCATCTAGAGTACCAACACAATTATGCCTAGAGCCTGCAGACTACACAGTCTTAAATCTCTGCATTAGCCATATTTTCATAGGAGAAGGTTTAACTTCTTGTAGCATGTATGAAATATATTTGCAATCAGAACAGAAGTCATTTTCCCTTCTTTCCATTCCTCTAACCAATTAAAATTCTAACACTGTAAATATACAATACATATTTGAACCAAGACAAATATCTCCATCTTTATCAGACTACAGTGGAAGTAACTGAAATAATGCCTTCTCAAACTTGGACAGGTTTCCTAAAATAAATTTGTCTGCAGTATCCATGTTTGCTCTTCACCATATTGTTCTCTGCTTAATTAGATAGTAGCCACAGTTTGTTTCATGCTTTTAATCTTGATATTTTTCACATTGCTTTAGCTAGCTTAGACTGATTGCTCAGCTAAATATAGAAGATGATAATTAGTTTAACAGCATGTTAGATTTATAGAGCAGTTCAACAGCAACTCATTATAGGCTACACTAATCACGTAGCACACACTAATATAATTATTCTAGATGTCCTGGAGCAAATACGAAATATAATGTTTATCAGTTGAATGTTTGGCATAGCATTACCTGACCGAAGAATCAAAACTAAGTTAATTTGACATGGCCTTTTTCATAGGAGGGATATTCAGGGTCTCTGTCAGAGGCCAGGGTAGTTCTGGCAGGAACAGTCCTTGCCCTCCCCACTCCCAGCTGCCGTCTTTGTTATCTGGCACTCAGATCCTTCAGCCTGGTCAGTCCCTGTGCTGCTCCCACACATGCACACTCAACTGCTGCGCACGGGGTGCAGGTATACGATTGTTATAATTCATCACACACCCTTGGGAAAGAAAGATAACATGGTGGCTGCAATACTGGGTCCGGAGATTTCATTTTCTTTTTCTTGCTCAAAGATGCTTTATTTCAATCCTTAATTTCTTAATGCTTCAGCTTCCTCTTTGTAAAATGGGGATAATAATCTTCCTTTGGTCTCTCTGGACTGTATATGTTTTGGAACAGACACTTTGTTTTACCATCTACACAAGAAGGCCCTGAACATGGGGCATGCTAATATTTTCAGTTAGAATAAGTAACTCTGATTACATACAGGGAAAAATTAAACAAATCAGTCAACTTTTGAAAAGGGCTAGTTCTGCAGCTTCTGGTTAAAGCCGATTCTGCCCTAAGAACACAGCTTGCTTTTTTAATCCTTCGCTCTTCCCTTTCTCAAGAGTCCCACAACTCCTCTTCCTCCTCCTTCTCATAGGCTCTTTGTACTCCGTTCCTTCAGAAGCAGACAGCAGGTCTAGCAGGGATACATTTTCCTACGAACGTGTTTAATACGTGGTAAACATCTTTTTGTCTAGACAGAAACTGTGATCAAAAACACATTTCAACTGATTTTCTAGGTGTCTTGAACAACATCTCACAGAAGAGCAATTCCCCTGATACTGCACACTAACCCCAGCTCAACAGAAAACTGGCAAGTTACCCCAAAAACTCAGCTTAAAGAAAATATCCTAAAATCCTGCCTATTTCAGAGAGCGAGAAGCTGTTTTTGCCACCGGTTGTGGCGCAGGAGGCGCAGCCCTCCCTCAGGAGCAGGGGCTGGAGGCTGCAGGCTGCAGCGGGAGCCTGGGGGCTGAGGGTGCCGCCCTGCTCCCGGCCGGGCCGAGGGACGAAGCTCCACCGAGCCCCTGCCGTGCGGCCGGAGGGAGCCTTCCCCGCCCTGCGCATCCCCTCGGGACGGGCTCAGGGGCAGGGGCGCTCGTCCTCTCCTTCTCCTTCTCCTT
>VZTV01063878.1:2260-52114 GCA_013400875.1 Anhinga rufa
GGTTTTCACCCCAAAAAAAAAAAAAAAAAAAAAGATTTACAAACAGAATAACGGCCTGTATCAACTCTCCAGAAGAGAGATGGGATGACAGTATTAATCCAAACATCACGCTATTTAATTCCCCAATAAAACATTGGAAAAAAAGGAGCCAACAGTATCTGCACTAACACTTTGCTACATATAAAATCTCCAGCTAATATGAAGCTTATGGTACCAACCTCTAAAACAGTTAAGATATATACACATATTTTGGGGGGCGGGGGTATATTAACAAACAGAATATTACAAAATATTAAAGAAGGCAACTCTTCTGTCATGTGTTTCGGGCTGTGGATCTGCGGGTTGTTCTGTTGGGTTGTTTTTTGTTTCTTCACTTGAAGTTGGCGTAGTCTGAGAAGGCGTCGATATACTCCTGCACCACCTTGTAGCAGAATTCGTACTGTTCCTGCGGGATTCGGGGAGAGCGCGGCGTTAGGGCGGGAAGAGTCGCCCCTCGGGCGGGATTGGAGGCTGACACCCCGGCAGGGCCAGCCCAGCCCAGGGCGAGCGGGTCCCACCTCCCCGTGACCCCAAATCTGGGGCGCCACCAGCTGAAGAACCGCAGCTTTCCCCTTCCTCGCCGCGCTCCTGTTTTCACCCCAAACCGATCCTTTTTTTAACTCCCTGAGCATCCTTGCAGACGCCTCCTGCAAGACCCCATCTCGTCCCGCCGGCTCCTGCCCTCCCCGCCCCGGCCCGCCCCAGGACACGCTTCCAGGCTCCCGGAGCCCCTCCATCCGTGGGGCTGTGGCTGAGGATGTCTCCAAGGAGGCTCCTACAGCTTGTGCCGCTGCTCAGAGGGGCCTGATGCCTTCAGCCAGCCAAGCTCCCCTCTCCAGACGTCCTAACAGGAGGAAGGGGAGACGCCTCCTGAGCCACCTCCATCCCTTCCTCTTCCGCGGAGAGAGAAACCCTTCAACCGAGGAAGTTTTAGCTCCGCGGTGCGTCCCCAGCCCGTTCCCGCCGCGGGCTGGGGCGGCAGGAGGAGCGCGGGGGGCGCTCAGCTGCCCTTACCAGTGTCTGCACCATATGCGGCCTCTGTAGTCTTAAACTCTTCACCGTCTGAAAGACGTCGAGAATCCCTTCTGCCTTCACCCTTTCCAGGACGGTGCTCAGCGCACAGAAGGTGCCTGTTCTTCCCGCTCCGGCGCTGGCAAAGAGAAACCAGAAGGTAAAGGAAACCGCGCGTCCTGACCGTGTCGGCTTTGCACGGGGGATAATCCACCGGGGAACCACCGGAGAGGTGGAGGAGCCGACAGCCCTGCCCCAGCCTCTCCTAGTTTAGCTAGGACACGCTCTGCAAGACCAAAGCCTCTGCTTAGCCGAGCAGGAAAACGCCATAGCCGGCCCGGCCGGGCTGCTCCTGCTCAGCCCAAGCCTTCCGAGGGACCCTTGAGCACCCCCAGAGCTCCTTGGAGAGCGGGTCCCCTCGGAGGGGCGGCCGCCCCCTGCTCCACCCGGCCTTTACCTGCAGTGCACAGTGATGGGGTGGTTGCCAGACTGCTGCTGCTGCTTCTGCACAGCCGCGATGATGTTGATCATTCCCTTCCCGTCCCCGGGGATCCCAACTTCTGGCCAGCCGTGGAAATGAAACTGCCGAATCTGTCGGCTCTTGTTTTCCTGGTGGAAGAAAGAGCACAGCACGAGGTCGGTAAGTTGGTGGGAGACCCCGTACCAAGAAACCCACCGGCTCAGGGCTGTGGAAAAACCACCCGCTTCGGCAAGCTGTCCGCTTGCGGAGGGGAGGCCTGGGTCCCGCGGCACGGGGCAGGACGTGGGGAACGGGGTGCAGGAGGGAGGCACAGGGAGCGGCAGGAGGAGGACGATGGGACGCAATCAGCGGGACAGGAATCCCCGGGGCGGGAGGGAAGCAGAGGATGGGCACTGCTCCGGGATGATGGGGAGGTGGCGGAGCTGCAGATGCCAGAGGGAAGGTCCAGCACTGGCAAGAGGAACCGCAAAGCGCCGTAGCCATCAGCGAGGGCTAACGACAGCCAAAGCCGCCAGGAGCCCCCAGAGCTCCCCGCAGGGAGAGGCCAGGCTCTTACCCTGGTGTTCGTTACCAGCAGGTCCCGCACCGTATAGCTCTCGCACTCCTCCTCCTTTTTCAGCTCCACAGTGATGTCTCCATAGGACACGGAGCCGTCGGACGGCCAGTACTGGGCGCACTTCTCCTGAGAGAGCATTACGGGAGGAGACAGGGTGAAGACCCCATATTTTGTCCCCAGGCTTGGATAGAAGGAGTCTTGTCCTGGGGCTGGCGGCTGCCCAAAGCCAGGTGGGACCCCCAGGGCTTGCTTCAGAGAGGAGCTGCCCACTGCACCGAGAGGCGCTTGGAGAACTGAGCGTCCAGAGCTGGTTTATTGAACATGTCCCCACTCCGGGTCTCCACACAACTGGGTTCTTTGCGTTAGAAGTAGAGGCTGAAATATATTTCCAGCCAGAGAAAGGGTGAAAGAGCACCCAACGCTTGCGGCGCCAGCAGTGCCGTGGTTTGAGAGACTGGAGCACAAGTGTGCTGGGGGGCGGCTGAGGGAGCTGGGGGGGCTCAGCCTGGAGAAGAGGAGGCTGAGGGGAGCCTTCATCGCTCTCTGCAGCTGCCTGAGAGGAGGCTGTGGGGAGGGGGGTCGGTCTCTTCTCCCCAGTAACAAGCGATGGGACGAGAGGAAACGGCCTCAAGCTGCGCCAGGGGAGGGTTAGATTGGGTGTGAGGAGAGATGCCTTCCCTGCCAGAGCGGTCAGGCCCTGGCACAGGCTGCCCAGAGCGGTGGGGAGTCACCGTCCCTGGGGTGCTCAAACACCGTGCAGACGTGGCCCTCGGGGACAGGGTGTGGGAGGCCTGGGGGGGTGGGCTGGCGTTGGCCTCGATGATCCCAGAGGTCTTTTCCAACTTTTATGATTCCATGATTTTATGATTCTATGAGCACCTCTCCTATGAGGACAGGCTGAGAGAGCTGGGGTTGTTCAGCCTGGAGAAGAGAAGGCTGCGGGGAGACCTTATTGCGGCCTTCCAGTGCTTAAAGGGGGGCTGTAGGAAGGATGGGGGCAGCCTCTTTAGCAAGGCCTGCTGTGACAGGACAAGGGGTGATGGTTTTAAACTAAAGGAGGGCAGGTTTAGACTGGAAAGAAGGGAGAAATGTTTTCCACTGAGGGTGGTGAGACCCTGGCCCAGGCTGCCCAGAGAGGTGGTCGATGCTCCATCCCTGGGAACATCCCAGGTCAGGCTGGACGGGGCTCTGAGCAACCTGCTCTAGTTGGGGATGTCCCTGCTCACTGCAGGGGGTTGGACTGGGTGGGCTCTAAAGGTCCCTTCCCACCCAAACCATGCCGTGATTCTGTGATTGATTCTGTGATTTTTAGGGGTCGCACTGATCTATTTTGCTGGAGCTCCATCGCAGCCTTCCCCGGGCGCTTACCTGGCCTCTCTCCTCCAGCTCTGTCAGCATCACTATGGAGCAGGATTTCCACTCCCAGATCATCCTCCAGAAGTCCTCTATCGTGTGCTGCAGCGGTCCTTGGCTGGCAATATAGGAGTCCTTCTGGCGATAACCCTGCCATTTGAAAACAGGGTCAGTGGTGAATCGGCAGCACCTGGATGCCAGGAGCAGCGGGAGGAATTCTCCCGGACACGGTCGGGTTACCAAGCTCAGGGAAGTTTTGGAAGCATCACGACTGTCCATATGAGCGGCCACGGCCTGGGCAGAGAAACCTGCTCTCACGCGGGCTGCGTCCCCCCGCACGGGCATTACCACACCGCTGCTCGGTGCCATCAGCCAGCGCTTTACCACGGCAAGACCTTTGTTTTTAAAGAAATGCAGGTGGAGGAGGGTCATAGCCCCTACACTTGCACGGCCTTATCCATTTGGTGGAGAAAGACTTGGGTTTCCAGCACTCCTAGGAGAAGCTGCGAAGTCTGAGCGTTGTAGCAGAGACCTACTGTTCTACGAGACAGGCAGGTCTACTAGGCTAGGAGCCTGCCTAAGCTCCAAGTACTTCAGGTATGATTTTTACTGGGATTTTTGGAAGAAGGAAGCAAAACAAGATGGAACTCGATGATCTTTAAGGTCTCTTCCAACCCAAGCCATTCTATGAGTCTATGATCTATGGAAACCAGCAGTAAGTCTGGGCGACTCTGGCTCTGCCACAACCACAAAGCGCTTCTGTTTCCAAAACCCCTCCAATGCTCCCCTGTGCCCTCGCTGCAGGCTGTGACTAAAGACGCTTCGTCATTTGGAGCTTGTCATTTAAGCAAAGTTCAGCAGAGGCAGGAAATTGGATCCTCAACAGAAATTGCTTACGTGACATTTAGGCTTTCTGAGCCCGATGCAGAACAAGGCAGCTGCTCCCTCCCGGCTGCGATGCGTCGGATGCTCACGCAGCCAGAGCAACCCGCGGGGACCCGGCAAAGGGGATTTCAGGGAGCAATTAATTTGGGATGTTATAACCGGGAATGTGCTGGTTTTACTGGTTCAACCCATGGCAGCAATAGTCCTTTGGGGGTGGAAACTCTGCCACTGGGAGATGAGAATAGAAATTGGGCTAGGAAAGAGCGGGGCTGTGTCACATAGCCGGCGCTGGCATCACCGCACAAAGACAAATACTCGTAGGAGACGTCCCCCTGAAGTCAACAGGATTACTCATGAGAAAAGGATGTGCAATCGCTTCCCCCCGCCTCAGAGTGAGGAAAGCACTTAACCTCTCTGCCTCGCTTCCTCCCGTCACCCAGAGAGGTGTAATGGGATTGACCTGGTTTTTCTCAAGGGTTTTGGGATCCACGTATTGCTCCGTCACCTAATCTAGTGGATGTTTTCTGACCAAATGAACAGGCCCCTATAGCAATCATTTCCACGGCTACGTGCATCTGCTTCTCCGAAACCACCATCAGAGCCCGGAGTTGCAGAAGTGAGACCAGGAGTTGGAGTCTCTGCTCAAGCTCCAGCTCTCCTCTCCCACCATCAGTGGGTCACAAGGCAACTGTATATACAGAGGGGTTTCTTGGAGAGGGAAACTAGCACCGTCCGGTGACACAAGGCAAAGCCAAGTGGAAAGAACCTCACAAAATCCAGGGAGGAAGTGTTTTGGGACAAGTCCTTTCCATAGGAAGCCGCGTGAGGTAAAGAGTTTCCATTGGGAGAAAATGGAAAGATTAAAGAAGACTCACGTCAATGAAGGAAGCATTTACGTAGTCTGTGTTCTCTTCACCTCTCTTCACTGGAATGATTACTCGGTTGAACTCATCTGAAACAGAAGCAAAATGATCTGGGTTTTGGGGAACACTTTCAAAGCAGGACTCCTTGACAGCCATGCACGGCCCCTGGTCCCATCACTGGGCACCCCTGGAAGGAGCCCGGCTCCGTCCCCTTTGCCCCCTGCCCTCGGGCGCCCGCGGACACTGATGAGAGCCCGCAGCCACCTCTCCTCCAGCCGAGCAGCCCCAGCCCTCCCAGCCTCCCCTCACCGCAGAGACGCTCCGCTCCCGTCGCCGGCCCCGTGGCCCTTCGCAGGACGCTCTCCGGCGTGCCCGTGCCTCTCTCGCGCCGGGGAGCCCAGCGCCGGCCACGGCGCTCCAGGGGCGGCCTCGCCAGCACTGGCCGGAGGGGAAGGGTCCCCTCCCTCGGCCTGCTGGCAGCGCTCCGTCTGACGCAGCCCAGGACGCCGCTGGCCCTCTTTGCCGCAAGGGCACGTTGCCGGCCCACGGCCCGCCCGGCGCCCGCCAGGAGCCCGGGCCCTTCTCCGCCGAGCTGCTCTCCCGGGACGGCCCCAGCGCCCCCGGGGCCCGGGCTCGTTCCTCCCCAGCGGCAGGGCTCCGCGCTCGGCCTTGCTGAGCTCCGCGAGGTCCCTGCCGGCCCCTTTCTCCCGCCTGACCGCTGTCCCACAACCACCCAAACTGTCCCCTCGCCCACCGGGCCACAAACAAGTCTTACATGGAATTATCTGAAGCACCCTGTTCTTCTTCATGTTTGCCGGCAAGTTGCCCGTTCTCATCTTGTCATTCTGAATTTTGATTGAAGTGAGCTTCTGCAGAGGAAGGGACGAAAGCAGAGGCAGCTTTCAGAGCCGCCCCACGCCGGGCAAGCGCGCGGTGGTCCCCGCAGCCCAGCACCGCCCGAGCGGATCCGCCAGGATGAGAACCACGCTCACCTTGAACTCCTCTTCCAGCCCGTTGCTGCTGGTCCCTGGCACTTTGTTGTAGATCTTCTGGAGGTGGATCTCTAACGAGGTCACCTCCAGCTCTGTGTCTCCGTAGAGATAGTGCTCCAGAAGTGCTTGGTATATAAACACATACTGCATCTGCAAGGGTTGCAGGGAGAAGCCTTCAGCCTCCGCTCCACGCTCAGCCAGCGCATCCCGGTGCCCATGCACATGCTGGCTGCAAACCCACCGCCCCACTGCCCACCCGTGCTGGCTGGGCACCTGGCACCCTGCCGAGGCCCCGGAAAAGTGGGTGACAACCTTCCTGCCACCGTGCAGGGGCTGGGGCCTTATTTGCTCCACCACACAAAGCTGATAGGGCACAAAACTTCTCCAAGCCTGGAGAAGAGGAGGCTGAGGGGAGCCCTCATCGCTCTCTGCAGCTGCCTGAGAGGAGGCTGTGGTGAGGGGGGGTCGGTCTCTTCTCCCCAGTAACAAGCGATGGGACGAGAGGAAACGGCCTCAAGCTGCGCCAGGGGAGGGTTAGATTGGGTGTGAGGAGAAATATCTTCACTGAAAGGGTTGTGAAGGCCTGGCACAGGCTGCCCAGGGAAGGGGTTGAGTCACCGTCCCTGGGGGTGTTTGTAAGACATGTAGACATGGCGCTCGGGGACATGGTCTAGTGGTGGGCCTGGGAGTGCTGGGTTAACGCTTGGCCTCGATGATTGTAAGGGTCTTTCCCAACCTAAACGATTCTATGATTCTATGAAGGGGATTAAAGGTGTGGAACCCAGCGAAAGGCTCACTTGATGCAGCACCCTTCCAAAAGGAGGGAGGATGTTCAACCTGCACGTAGGCTTTCGTAGGGTACCGAAACGCAGCTCCGGCGAGCAAAGCCCAGAGGAGGCCGCGGCAGCACACTTACATCTGTCTGTACCATCTGGCAGCGCTGAGCCCGGATCCGGCTCACGAAACCGTAAACGTCCACCTTCCTCTCCGCGTGCATCATGTCCAGCATGGCGTCGATGACGATAAAAGTGCCTGTGCGTCCTACCCCGGCGCTGAAAGAGCAGAGGGGACAAGGGGTCAGCGCAGCAGTGCTGGCGTTGGAGCCCCTTGTAGAGTGGCCGGGAGCGAGCCAGACGCTTGCCAGCAGTGAGTAAATAGCAAAATCTGTTTTGGAGATGAGAGAGGTCCTCAGCCTGGCGTTCAGCGTCGCCTGGGTTTTGCAGAGAGACGCACACAGCATCTCCAGCAACCGCCACGGCCGGAGCGCATGAAGGCAGAGAGCGGGGTGAGCCAAAGCGAGACCCGAGCCAGCCACAGCTTCCCGAGTCTCGCGGGCTGCCTGCTCCTACCAGCTGCCTGCTGCTCCTTGCAGCCACCCCCCGCCACGTGAAGGTGAGCCCACAGGGAAGCCTTGCTTCTGTGCTGGTAACTTAACCGCTAAGGGGAAGAAGGAAGGCAAAGCTAGCAGACGCTATGGAAAGGCAAAGCTCTTTTGTCAGCTGCCTCCTGAGAAATGAGCTGCAAAGATGGGCTTGGGAGGTTGCAAACGTGATCATCATCTCTGCTTTTAACCACGGGGCTTTCCCTTATTGAAACAGGGACAGCCTGTGGCTCCCCCAGTGCCTGAAACCACTCCACGTGAGGTCAAACACCGCGCTCCCGCTCCCAGGAGTGCTGCCAGCCGAGTACCGCCTTCCCGCAACAGGAGGTGTTGCCCTCTCGTGCCCAGGGCAGCGCAGGGCCAGGGGAGGTGCCACCAGTGCCCAGCGGTGGTGCTTGGCTTGGCTCACGCGGCACCCAGCTAACCCGCACGGCCACTCAGCATGAGCTGTAACACCGTCACATTGCCGGTTCCAAGACGTTCCTTCAATTCACATGCGTCGTTTTGGAATGTTCCCATGTGGAACATTCCCATTTAACATGGGAAAGTTAAGTAAAATCAATAAAAAAGGCCTGACCAAAAAAAAAATCCTTCTAGTATTAAACAGGAGACGCTCTCCAAGCGACCCAGGAGAGGCAGAGGTCAGCTGTGACCAGGACGTACCTGCAGTGCACCACTATGGCTCCTGCGTACTGGGGATTACACGTCTTCACCTTCTTCAAGAACTTCAGCATCCCGATGGGGGTGAAGGGGACCCCGAAGTCGGGCCAGCTGGTGAAGTGGAACTGAGTCACCAGGCGCTGAGGCTTCTTGTTCGTGACGTCGCCGACCTGAAGGGGAATTTGGGTTAACGATCAATACTCAGATTTCCCTTCTTTCCCCAAAAGCAAGGGCAGAGCGGGAGCTACAGCCCCAAGACTGAGCTGGATGGCTTAAGAAGCACTAGCATCCACAAGCCAAAAGGGCACGGACCCAGGCTCCGGGGCCAAATTAGTTTCCAAAAGCATGACATTTTCATGGCCCGGCATTACATCCTGCATCCTAGGGGCGAGAGACGCCAGCCCAGCCTCGGCTGCGGCTCCAACCTGGCAGAAGCTGCTGTATTTCATTCCCAACGAGCTCAAACAGCAGCTGCAGCTCCATCCTCTCCCACACCTCTGCCCACAGCATCCTCAGTCAAAGGCAGGGGAGGAAACCAGGCACATCCAGGCCGCTGGAGAGAGGGGCGAGGCTCAGGAGAGCCCCACACAGGGCCCAGACGGGTTTTCAATCGCCAGCTATTCCTTGCCTGCCTCTGAGAGCAGCAGGAAAACAAACAGAGAGACTGAAGCACCCAGAGCCTCCTCGGAGGACGAGAAAACGTAGCGACAGATGGGGAAGTAATCAAAACCAACGCATACGGCGCTGGATTTTGTCTCGGCTCAGGGGATAAATCTGGTTATTTGCAGGCATTAAGTATCTGTGGGTGAGAGCAGGAACCGACACTGGTAACAGCAAGTGGACTGGATTTCAGCCCTAGCATCCATCAGCTTCCCTGCTCTCAGTGCAGCTGCGCTGGCACCCGAGGGAACGGGCTCCCAGGCACTGGGGGGAGGAAATTCTGGTTAAAAATGGGTGCTGGGGCCATTTCATCCCGACTCTGCTCTCATGGCACCTCGGAGGAGCACAGCAGCGCTTGCTGGATGCCCAGCATGAAGAGGAGAGGGATGGGATGGGGGGGGATGGGATGAGATGAGATGGGATGGGATGGGATGAGATGAGATGGGATGGGATGGGATGGGATGGGATGGGATGAGATGGGATGGGATGAGATGAGATGAGATGAGATGAGATGAGATGAGATGAGATGAGATGAGATGAGATGAGATGGGATGAGATGAGATGAGATGGGATGGGATGGGATGAGATGAGATGGGGTGGGGTGGGATGGGATGGGATGGGATGGGACGAGATGGGATGAGATGGGATAGAATGGGATGGGATGGGATGAGATGAGATGGGATGGGATGAGATGAGATGGGATGGGATGGGATGGGGTGGGATGGGATGGGATACGTGAGCTCCGGCACCTGCTGGATGCAGAACTTCCGCACGGTGTAATCCACCAGGACGGTGACGTCCTCCACGGACACGCGGATGTTCCCGTACGTCCAGCAGCCCTGATCCGGCCAGTACTGAGCACACTTACACTGCGGGGAGAGAAAACGGGCGCAGGTGAGCTCCGGCCCCTTGCAAGCCTGGGACCAGCTCCAACACATGCCCATGGGCATGAGATGTGCCGGATTCGGACAAAGCTGGGTTAGACACCAGCCCATGAAGCCTTCCGGCACCTACCTCCTTCCTCTCTTTCAGGTTGGTCACCATGACTATTGTCGCTGTGTTTTGCTCCCAAATCATCCTCCAGAAATCGTTCACGGTTTCTTCCTTTGGTCCTAAGGGTAAAGTAAAGAGACACGTGGTCTTTGGGATCAACCCCTCCAGCACAGAGACTGAAACCCAGCATGTGAAGTCACACGTCCTGGACGATGCAACACATTTTTTGCCAATAGGTGTCAGCACAGGAGGTGTTTTCATGTCCGGGAACGTCAGCTAACCCAAGGAACAATCCTATCACAAGAGCTTTTTGGATATGTTTTATGATGAAGAATACCATTTTTAGCCCAAGAAGGGGAAATCGGACAAACGGAGCATGGAAACGACTTGCCCGAGGTCACCCAGGGAACCTGCGGCCGCCACAAGTAGCTCGTCGAGGTCCTGTCCCGGAGCCTTGTGCTTTAACCGCGGGGTCCCGTTTCAATACGGCACCAGAATAGTTACCTGCTGCCTGCCAGACAAGAGCCGACAGCCCAGACCTCCCCTGTCAAGCCTGAGGCTAAGGGCGAGCCAAGAGAAGAGCAGAGCCAAAGCTTTACCCCAGCCTGGTATCGCTGACGGACCTGAGCCAGCCTTCCTCCTCCAGCAAGAGCCAGGCAGACCGGCAGGTGATGTCCTAACCCACTTGCAAGTCAAGGGTGGAAATGCAGAACACCTCCCGTGGGCAGGCAACTCCCTCTTGCTGACATAACGCCCCCCGCAAGCGGGCGCCTTGGTTTTAGGGACGCGTTTGGACTGGTACAAGGAAAGCAAGAGAGCCGGAGGGCTACGGATGGCGCATGCAACCTGGTGAGGGCCGGCTGGGGGCAGCCGAGCTTGGGAAGTCTCGTGGTGCTTGTTGCTCTCAAAAGCTAAATACTCCTGCCTCCCTTCTGACGACCACAGTGAAATTCCCCTCCAAGGGCACAAGCCTACGTTACTGTCTGCCGAGGTTTAAAAGGAGCAGAAATGAAACCAGAGCAGCGTGGTGATTTCCGTAATAGCAGGTTTGGGGCATTTCATGAAGCAGCTCACCGGCAATATTTCCAGAGATACCAACCACCTGCAGCTGTGGGCCAGGGTGGAAGGACAAGGCTCCGGGCAGAAAGGCTTTGATGCCCTCCAGCAATTGGTATTGCACAGGTAGGGCTTCTCTTCCTCCCCCAGTGCATCCAGCACTGGTCTTTGACTGGGAGAAGCATTTTGGGAACAAACTGGAGCCGCCAAGCCTCCTTTTGAGCAGGGGAGCCCTGCACGGCGCTGTGCCGTGGTTAGGCTGGCGCAGCTTTGCACGGCAGAAGGACCCCAGCCCGACTGCCATGAGGCAGAAACACAGGAACAACCGAGCGTTTACCTTGTGCAGCAATGAACTTGTTTTTCTCTTGGTACCCCTACAGAGAAAAGGAGAAAAAGGAAGACAAATGAAAGACCTGTCTTTTTCTAACACAAGAGACATGAAGTGCAGCTGCATCATTAATAAACAGAGACAACACCTACTCTGGGGCTCACTGCCCCCTGCGCAGAGGAGGGGCTGGAGCCTCCGAGGGGAGAAACAGCTCCAACAGCGGGGCAGATCTAACGGGAAAAGCCTGTGCAAAGGGCCCCTGCCCCAGAGCGGTGCTCCCCCGCTCACGTGATGCAGGAACGACCCCGCTTAGTGGCAACGACGTGGTGCCCGACAGCCCTTCTGCTGGGATCAGACCCTGCACCCAGAGCACCACGGGAGGATCAGCATTAACCTTCGGGAGACGGGGCTGTTGAACTCGTGGGCGTCGATTTTGTGCATTTCCTAATGGATATTTATTTACTGGTGAAGAAAGGGAAAAGCCTCTTTTGGGTCGTGCTTTTCTTCCTGTGCCTCCATCTCTCTCAAAGGTTCCTTCTTCACATTACCCTTCCAACGTATTTGAGCTCTACGGTGATAACCGTATAGGACCCATCTCCGCCTAGAAGCAGAGCAGGGCAATGCTGCTTCTATTTCAACTGAGAGAGCTGGGGTTGTTCAGCCTGGAGAGGAGAAGGCTGCGGGGAGACCTTATTGCGGCCTTCCAGTGCTTAAAGGGGGACTGTAGGAAGGATGGAGACAACCTCTTTAGCAAGGCCTGTTGTGACAGGACAAGGGGTGATGGTTTAAACTAAAGGAGGGCAGGTTTAGACTGGATAGAAGGGAGAAATTTTTCACTAGGAGGGTGGTGAGACCCTGGCCCAGGCTGCCCAGAGAGGTGGTCGATGCCCCGTCCCTGGAAACATCCCAGGTCAGGTTGGACGGGGCTCTGAGCAACCTGGTCTGGCTGGGGATGTCCCTGCTCACCGCAGGGGGTTGGACTGGATGACCTCTAAAGGTCCCTTCCAACCTGTGATTCTATGATTTCTTTTTCATTTCTTTTCCCTTCCCACGTCCAGGCCTGCAAGCTGGGAAGTACCGATGATGAAGCAGCCACGCCACTCACCAGCCATTCATCAGAAATCCCCAGGTCCTGCAGGAATGGTTCCCAAAGCCCTTCCAAACCAGCCAGCTCGGCTTTGCAGCACCCCGAGGAGCGCGAGTGCTTCTCATTATTTTACAAGTGGGGAAAAGAGAGGTGGGAAGAGATGGGGCTATGGCAAAGCAGCTGAGCAAAGCTACAGCTCGAATTTGAGTTCCAGCCCTCAGCCTCTTACTCCAACCACGCTCGTCTGGGCTCACGGCGTGGAGCGAAGCACAGTGAGCTCTACCACGGCCACACAAAGGTTATGAGATCAAAACCCAGTGTCATTTATTGCTCCGGAGGAGCTGGGGAGGTGTTAACATAGGAGGTAGTCTCTTAACCATCCTCTCCCAGGCACAGGGCACACCCCACAAAGGCCCCACGCTCCTGGTGGGACCAGGCACCGCCGGCCGGGGCGCAGCTGGAGGGGTTTCCCCTTCAAATCACAAAACTCACATTAATGAAGGAGGCGTTGATGTAGTCAGAGTCAGGAACTCCCTCGACAGGAGTCAGGTGAACCCTGGAATGATCATCTGGAGGAAAATGAAAACTTTGCATTAAAAAACACCTCCCTCCACGCAGCTGACACCTGGCATAGCGAGAAAGCCGGGTGTTGGAGCAGAGCCCGGGCTCGCTGGCTCCCTTTCTGCTACTTAATGCTCCCAAATTCTTTTTGCTTAAGCCTGGAGAGGTGCTAGACCTCACCCAAGGAAGTTTTTCTTCTGCAGAGCGCAGACATCTGAGGAAGCCCGCCGCGGCAGCCCGCCACCCCACGCCACCCAGCAAGAGCTGCTCATTTCAGCATCGCCCACCCATTTAACTTTCCGTGGCCTCCCGGCTGCTGGCGGCTCCAGGGAGCTCCTCCTAGTAGGTATCTAAAGCTAAAGCAGCTGCCGCCACCCATCTGGGAGGCGAAATGAGCTCAACCATGTCCTTGCCCATCCCAAAAATGGGAAGAGGGATCCCTGCCAGCAGCGCTGGCTGTGCCCCTCCCTGCCCAACGTGCTCCGATACCTACAGGGCAAAATGTTCACGTATCTGTTCTTCTCCTTGTTCTCCTCCTTGGAAGCAGCTTCGCACGTGGCCTGTATGGGACACGCTGGGAGAGCCTGCAAGGGCGGAAAAGGGGGTTTTCCATGATGTTCTTACTCATGTCGGCGCACGCCGCACCCGAGCATCCCATCAGGGGGCGGTTGCCTTTTGCTGGCCTCCAGCACGTAGGTGAGCAGCACCCCTTTGTCCGCCTGCCCCTTCGGACGTGTCGCCCCCACCCACGTCCTCTCCAGCACCAGCTCCTTGGCCCCACCAAGCTCAGGGTGACCATTAAATAGCCTGGGCTGGACCAGAAAGAGCAAATTCCTTCCGAAACGTGGTATCTGGTGTCTCAAGAGCCACGAACACGAGGTGGCAGCAAAGCCTCCGACACCAAACCCGGCAGCCCAGCCATCGAGGAGCTCCTTTCTGCCCAGGGAGGCTCCTGCTGACACTGCCTCCGTTAACAGCGAGGCTAACCCGATGAACCCCTCTCGACAAGCCCCCGCCGCCCCAGCACACCCAGCGACGGGAGGGAGCACCCATGCTCCACGGGTTATTCTCCATCCCGTGGCGCCGGGGACCTTCGGCTTGGCGGGTGCCGGGGTGCCAGGCGACGCTGTCCCGGTCACTGCAGCCGCGTTTCACGCTCGAGCAGAGGAGGTGCTCCCCCAGCACCGTTATTGCACATCCTCTTTGAACAGCGAAGAGGATGAGAGCAGACTGGAGGTATCTGCCACCCCTCCCTCCGGCTGACAGGACAGACGTGCTTCGGCAACGTAAGTCTTCAGGGCAACTGAGTGTTTATAACCCCCCAAGCCCCCCTCCCTGGGCATTCACTGTGCGCGTTTAGTTTCATCGAAGCGTGGCCTGGAAGGATATCAAGTTGTGCAACAGCTGGAGAAAGTCGAGTGGCTTTTTATTTACCTTCTCATCATCCTCATAGTGCCATATCGCACCTTGGAGCTACGCCCTAATGTATTCGCAGATGATGTCTTTGCAGTGCAGGCAGCCAGATCAACAGTGGGTTTTCTGTTGTTAATTAGGCTGATGGAGAGTCCCGGTAGCTCAGCAGCTCCTACGTTCCAGGCTGCGATACTCCAGCCTGTGATTTAACCCTGTCCCCTACCTCATTATTGCTCTGCCCATTTCCGTATCACTGAGGCGATACAGGTTTATCGTCACCAGAAGTTGAAGAGCTCAGCAACGCCAGGAAGAGGATGTGGCCATCTCAGAAGAGACGCTCCAGCATCATGGGATAACTGCAATACCTGAATTATCACTAACTGTTGAAAGCCAATTGTTGTCCTATAAACTGCCATCATTCTGTTTCAGGGTTAACAGCTCACTGAAACAGATGGGGTCATTTCCGTTTTCCTGTCAGAGCTCTTATTTTGGCTGTTTGTGGATTTAAGGCATGAGGATTGGGAGGAGGGAGGCAGTGCCTGGGAGGAAAGCAGCAGGCAGGGAAGCTCTGGAAGTCCCCAAGACATCCACGGCACTTCCTGAACCCAGAAAAATGCAACCCCCAAGTGCTGCTTGCTAGAAAACCTCTGCTTTCTGTAGTGGACGTGAGGGGTAGCGGCTTGCCTGCTGTCACAGCAGGTCTAGGATCAGAATCAGCCTTCCCGCCTTGCAGCCCTTTGAGAAACCCCTGAGGCCAGGCAGGCCATCATGCCCTCCGCCAAGCCCCCAGGTAAGCTCTTCCGAGCACCGGCACCGTTATTTTATCGACTCGGTTACTCCCTGGGTGGATGTGTCGCCCCCAGGGTAGGTACCGCTGCATGCTGCAGCTCCTCTCTGATGTACCGGCCGTTTTGTCCCTGCTCTGCGAAGCGGGAGCAGATTTTTCCCCGCTGTGTGCCGTAAGCCTGACGCCAAGAGCAGCCTGCGGGGTTTAAGGGCAAGAAGCAAAGGCACTCACGTTGAACTCCTCCCGAAAGAGCTTGTTGTCATCCGCCATCCGGCGGTTGATCTCCTCTTCCAGCTTATCGACGGGCAGCGGTGGGTATTTACGGTTGGTGCTGGGGGAGCGGGCAAGCAGCGGCATGCTCTGAGGCTCTGCAACGACACCCATGTGTCAGAGGTGCCCACCCAGCCGCTCCCCGTGCCCAGCGCTCACCCATACCCAGGTGGGCACAGGGACCTCACACACCCATGGCTGCCTGCTTCTGGGGCCAACTCGCATCCTCACTCTCCTGTATTTTCACAGAATTATAGAACAGTTTGGGTTGGAGGGGACCTGAAAGATCATCTAGTCCAACCCCCTGCCACGGGCAGGGACACCTTCCACCAGACCAGGTTGCTCAAAGCCCCGTCCAACCTGGCCTTGAGCACCTCCTGGTCTTTTCTTCTTCCTACAGACGGCGCACAAAAATTTGGGGATGTAACGATAACACAAAACTCTTTCAGCACCCTGTGGCTGAGCGTTACGCTGTTGTGGAGGCAGGATAGGGCAGTGAGGCCCAAGCCTAACAACCCCGCACAACGCTCCAGGCTGCGGGAAGAGTGGCTGGGAAGCTGCCCGGCGGAGAAGGGCCTGGGGTGCTGGCTGACAGCGGCTGGGCATGAGCCAGCAGCGTGCCCAGGTGGCCAAGGGGGCCAGCAGCACCCTGGCTTGTGTCAGGGGCGGTGTGGCCAGCAGGAGCCGGGCAGGGATGGTGCCCCTGTGCTGGGCACTGGGGAGGCCGCCCCGCGAATGCTGGGGTCAGGTTTGGGCCCCTCGGGACAAGAAGGACATGGAGGGACTGGAGCGTGTCCAGAGAAGGGCAGCGGGGCTGGGGCAGGGTCTGGAGCACAAGTGTGCTGGGGGGCGGCTGAGGGAGCTGGGGGGGCTCAGCCTGGAGAAGAGGAGGCTGAGGGGAGCCCTCATCGCTCTCTGCAGCTGCCTGAGAGGAGGCTGTGGGGAGGGGGGTCGGTCTCTTCTCCCCAGTAACCAGCGATGGGACGAGAGGAAACGGCCTCAAGCTGCGCCAGGGGAGGGTTAGGTTGGGTGTGAGGAGAGATGCCTTCCCTGCCAGAGCGGTCAGGCCCTGGCACAGGCTGCCCAGAGCGGTGGGGAGTCACCGTCCCTGGGGTGCTCAAACACCGTGCAGACGCGGCCCTCGGGGACAGGGTTTAACGGTGGACTTGGCAGTGCTGGGTAAACCGTTGGACTCAACGATCTTAAAGGTCTTTTCCAACCTAAATGACTCTATGATTCTAAGTCATCAGTACTGGGGGATGAAGACCACCTCGCTTTGAATTCGGACTTTGCCCTCACTCCTGTGGAAATTTTGGCACCATCACCACGACGTAACTCCCAGGCGGACACAGCTCACGTAGCTGTCGCTTGCGGTTCCTCAGCCAAGCCAAGGAAGGCCCCGCGAGGTTAAACCAACACAACCGACAGTTTATGAAGTTCACACCTTCACTTACAGCAACGTAAAACTCAGGTAGGGAAGGCCTTAGCTGCCAATGTAAAAAAAAACGGTGCTGATTTTAAGTTAGCACTCGCTCCGAAGGTGTTTGGTTTACGCAGATCCTCAGGAAAAAGATCTGAACCGGGTCTAAGAGGTGGTGGCTCCTCCTCAGCTCTTACTTTGGTGCCTCCATGTGGACAGAGATGCCTGACCGCAGACCCTCACGGGCAGCTCAAAGCCAGAAGATGAGACAAGCTCAGGGACAGAAGAGTTTATGCATTACAGCAGGCTTGCGAAGACTTTAGAATTGCATTTATGCATCTTTAAGAGGTCCAAAAAGGTTTTCATAAAGAAAAACCAGTGTATTCCCTGCTTTCTCTCAGAAACGTTAGTTCAGTGCCTACAGGTAGCATAAAGATTTGCATGAGAGTTTTAATCAGCCGCCATCCTAATTTGAAAGGGTAGAAACATATTTAATTATTCCCCAAAGACGTGTTATTTCAAAAAAGGTTCTTATTTGAGTCAAAGAGATACTGTGAAAATTCAAGAGGAGCGTGAGTACTTTGCACATTTTAATGTTAACCCCTTGAGGGCCAACGTTTTGTTGCTGGGATGAAAGTCGGGAAACAAATTTTCATTCCATAAAAGTTTGCCAAAATCACAGAAAACAGAGAAAGTTCAGAACAAGAGAAAAATAAACATGGAGATGAAAAAATGCTTTCCTACAAAAATACGAGGTGGGAGAACAAAGTCCGTGGCATCCAGCCCTCCGAGTCCTCAGGCGCTGTCATTGCGCCGGGCTCGGACTGCGACAGTGCCGCATCCACCAGCTTTCCTGGACTTTTACGGAGGTCTGTCTTCTGGTGGACAATATTTATATTACTCTGGTGTATTTATATTTATTCTGGTGTATATATGTGTGTGTATATATATATATATTATTTATATATATTCCCCCCAGGAATATTATAAATACACACTCAGGCCCGTCTCCACACGCCCTTCCAAGACTATACTTAAAGAGAACACAATCCTCATGTTCCTTTTTACACGTTTCCAGTGAACCACCTCTGCAAACCAGCAGCCGGCGAGCCCATTCCCATTTCCATTCAAGCTGGCCAGTAAAAGATGCTACCGGTTGGCCGCAGGCCCAACGACTTGCACGCATCTCCTTGAGGCGTTGGAAGGACTGGGAGAGGCAGACTGGTCAGCAGAGCAAGCCGGGTAGCTCCGCACTGCCCAGCGAGCCGCCCTGCAGGGCACAAACCAGACCTGCTTTTGCCGCTTCAAGGGTTTTATGCCGGTTTTGTAATTTTTATAATTTTTAGGAGAATCGCTGGTTAGTTCACGAGCTAACTTTGGCCGATTCCAAGCGAGGGAAAAGATAAAAACTAAAATATTCCGCTGTTATTCTGAAGAACGTTCGCATTGACCCGTTTTGACCTGAACAAAGCTCAGCCCTTCTGTGAGACGCGTTTTTGCTCCCCGTGTCGCACCGACGCCGGCCTCACCTGCGTCATCCGTCCGGCCGTTGGACAGTCGAAAGGAGTTGGAGTGACTCCCTGCTTGCTTGTATTTCTTGAACCTACCGAAGAGAAGGGAGTGGAGAACGTCAGTAGACGCACACCAAGAAGCCCAGGTTACCTTCTGGATGAGAGACGCAGCCGCGAAGGGCTTTCCTCGCTTTCTTAGGGCTTGCTGACCTCGCTGGTGGGTCCAAGAGGTGATGGGACCTCGAAAATCCTGCCTACGGGCGCACATTTTAACTGCCCACGTCTGGAAAGGCTGCAGGAGAGCAGAGCCAGGTGAAAGGCAGGAGGAGAAGCTTTAAGGCTGCTTTTTATGGAGGACACCCCGAGGAGTTCCTGCTCCATGGGCTGATTCAGCAAAGCACATAAAGCCCGGGTTGATCCGTCCCCCTGCAGCAAAGCCCTCCTCCAGGTGCTTTTAACTCGAAGCAGATGCTTACGCTCCGTCTGCCCGAAGTTAAGGGTTTTGCTGAATCACCGGGCAGGCGGCGGCGGCGAACAGAAACCCTTTCTTTAAGGGCTGGAAGCCAGGTGGGGGGGACTCAAACTCTGCTGCTGCTGAACTCCTGAGGCAAGACTCTCATCAGGTTCACCACTGCGAGGGCAGGCCCGGAGCCAGGAAACGAAGGGAATTTTTCCACTGCTAAGGAAATTGTTTTTTCTTTTCTTTTCTTTTTTTTTTTTTACTTATTTAATCACCAAAATGGTGAGTAAATTAAAATGTTTACTGCAGGTGAATAAACACCCTCTTCTAGCCGAGGAGATACGCACTTGGGAGTGGGGATGCCATGTTTGGAGCAGTCCGGGTGCTTGGATTTTTTAGAAATGGACCTAAAAAGGCTCTGTTACGTTCTAGTTCCAGCTACAGCGTCACCCGCCGCCCCTAACAAGCTGCGGTCGTACGCCACCGAAGATGCACAGGCGCTACGTACAGCTCTGGCACCCCAGGCACAGCTCGGCTCGGGATGTCGGGTCACGTTCGATATCAGGATGGGAGTCCGGGAATAACACACCCCGTTATACATGCGAAGGACTTTCCAGCTCGAGCGCCGTGTTCAGCTTCCCTGGATTACTCAATCCATCACCCTTAGCTTTGCGAGGAAACCCTACCTGCTTTTTAACTGCACTGACAGGACTTTAGTTTAATCTATGCTACTAAATATGACATTTTCAGTAGCAGAACAGGCATTACCTGGCACGAGGATCAGCTTTATGGAGAAAGGAATAAGCACCATTTACTAGATAGCCCCGAACATCATTTTCATTATCCTTATGGGTTTCTTTTTAAAACACCGGCCGTGTCAGCCTTTAGCTTCGGAAACAGCACAAACGGCTTATTCCTGTTAATTCAGTAATTAATTTCCATCAAACAAGGGAAGTCAGCATTAAAGCACCTCTTACCTTAACATGTACAGCACGATAATAATAAATACTATGACTAGAAGGGAAGACAGGGCCACCATCACAGCGATAATTGGAGTCTCATCTGCAATGGGAAAAAGAAAGGTGTGGTTATCAATGGCGAAAAACACCCAGCGCCATCATTTAACAGGGCAGAGCTCGGCGATTTCTGCTTGCAAAAAAATAACAACAATAACAAGAAGAATAACGGTACTGAGTAAGGTTACATTCATCCAGTCTGGCAGAGAGGACGGACACACGACCGGAGCGAGCACCACGTATCTCAGCTACTTCGAGGTTAGATTAAAACCTGGAACCACTACTCAGAGCACCTCACTCTTCTCCAAGACTTGTTGGCTGCGAAATTGTGACCTTGCGGATGAAAATAGAGCTTGAGAAAGTTGTGAGTGGGCTATTTTAGGGGTTTCTTCTGCACAACTGAAGGTGCCCACAGTGGTCTGCCAGCTACTGGTAGAAGTTTGCTCTGTCACCTGGGGACCTGCAAGGTCTCCTGCCTGAGACGTAAGGACCCCTACAAGAAGTTACGCTCCCTTGTAAGGTCCCACAGGTACTACTTTTATAAAATAGTCACAATTTTGCTTCCCGTTCCGTGTCGAACAGGACAAGAGGGCGATGGATGCTTCATGCTGCGCCTGGGCTCTGAACCCCTTCAGGCTGAGCTTTGCTGGGGAGGCTCAGGGCTGCCGAGCTCCTCATCCTCTGCCTGGCTCGTCGCACAGAGGTGGCTCCCGCTGGGACTTCTTTCCTCCCTGGAAACACGGAGTTTAGAGAGGAGGTGATGTTAGACAACGCATCGTGCGCGCTCTGCGCCACAAGGCCACCGCGTATGAACTCATTTGGCTTGCTTCGCTGTCGGCTCCCTCGCAGACGCTTCTCAAGGGCAGGCACCGCACAATTCCCCTGCAAACACACTTAGATTAGGTGCATCCGAAGTGTTCCCATCCTCCGGGACCCACAAGAGGCTTATTGTTTTAAATAAGCTATTTGTATCTTGGCCCAGAGGTCAGTGGAACAGTGGTGGGTGAAAGCAAATTACCCAGATGGGGTTGGAAGCCAAGCAACGCTCACCAGACACGAAAATGTCCCTGAAGGGCATTTTTTCAGATAAATGTGGATGCCGGCTGGGGGTATTTTCATTTTCCATCAGCTCGCTCAATCTGTATGGGTCACCGCACTGTGTCTACCGCCCCGGCCCCCCAAGACTGCAGGGCATGGCCCCCCTTCCGCCTTCTGTGCATCCATTCCCCTGCCAGGGCAGAGTCCCGCTCCGCGTGTCTCAGCAATCTCAACCAGCCCATTTTCTTAGGTGGGGTTTATTTTGTCCACCTCTGACTACTGAGCTACCAAGGGGCGCTTGGTTATATTCCTGCATTTGTTCCTCTGTGGTCGCGAAGTCTAGAAATGTTATTCAGACCAAAAGATTTATATTTTTGGTTAATGATTTGAAGGCAATGACCTGGTGTGGCAAATACAACCATCAAATCCTCCCAGACTTGCGTGGCTTTGTTATTTCCATCCGCTGGCCTTGTGTGTCGGCATCTCTCCCAGCCCAGCAGCAAAAAGCCAAGGAATTTATTGGTAGGCATTTCTGCCTCCCCCATGTGCGGGCACGTCCTTCCCGGGTTCCCCTCCTGCGCCTCCCGGGCTTGGGGCCGCGCGGGTCCCTCCCGAGGAGCAGCACCCCGGGGCTGGCGGGGGCCTCGGGGTCTCCGTCCCACCTCCCGCGCGGAGCAGGACCGAGGGCAAAGCCAGACGGGGCCGCTCGGAGCAGCCGGCCGAGTTTTGAGCTCCCCATGGACGGAGCTCGGCAGCTCTTGGGAGGCTGGGGGGGATCGTCCGGGGATGGAGGAGTCCGGGTTCAGGGTGCGGGCCTGGTCGTCCCCTCCGGGACACGGGGCTCTTCCCCCTGGCCTTCGTTCACACTTTCAAGGAGGACTGAGGGTACAGAGAGGAAAATAGAAGAGAATAAAATGACCCCGTCCCCTGAAACAGCAGCAATAGCGTGGCCAGCAGGAGCCGGGCAGGGATGGTGCCCCTGTGCTGGGCACTGGGGAGGCCGCCCCGCGAATGCTGGGGTCAGGTTTGGGCCCCTCGGGACAAGAAGGACACGGAGGGGCTGGAGCGTGTCCAGAGAAGGGCAGCGGGGCTGGGGCAGGGTCTGGAGCACAAGTGTGCTGGGGGGCGGCTGAGGGAGCTGGGGGGGCTCAGCCTGGAGAAGAGGAGGCTGAGGGGAGCCCTCATCGCTCTCTGCAGCTGCCTGAGAGGAGGCTGTGGGGAGGGGGGTTGGTCTCTTCTCCCCAGTAACCAGCGATGGGACGAGAGGAAACGGCCTCGAGCTGCGCCAGGGGAGGGTTAGATTGGGTGTGAGGAGAGATGCCTTCCCTGCCAGAGCGGTCAGGCCCTGGCACAGGCTGCCCAGAGCGGTGGGGAGTCACCGTCCCTGGGGTGCTCAAACACCGTGCAGACGCGGCCCTCGGGGACACGGTGTGGGAGGCATGGGGGGGTTGGGTTGGCTGTAGGACTCGACGACCCCAGAGCTCTTTTCCAACCTTAATGACTCTATGGTTCTGTGAAGGCCAAGCAGCCACGGAGCTTTGCCTTAGCCCAGTCACAGCCAGCCCTTGCCCCCCTCTAACGTGCTTCCCTGACCATAACCATCATCGCCATCCCGGCCGGAGGGGGGGAAGGTGACAAAACCCGCAGCGCTATGCCCCCGCTACGCATCGTTGGACCATTGCTCCTGCCTCGGATGGAGCTAAGCTCAGCCCAGCCGGTGCCGAGCCAGGCTGCGGCCGCTGCGGCAGCGCCGGTTGGCAGGAGACATGATTTACGGGCAGGGGTTTCGGCAGGGGTGCCTCTGGCAGCAGGATGCAGGGAGCCTGGGGGGTTGGTTTTTTCTTTGCAGCCGCTCTTCCGACACATCTGGCTGGATGAGTTAGAGCTTTTCCACCGTGGCCACTAACCGCCGGCGCGCTGCCCGGCCCACCCAGCAAAGCCCAGGCAGGAAACAAGCTGGAGGGTCCCCAGCCAGTCCCCCCCGCAGCTCCCGACCCCTCGAGCCTCGGCCCCGGGGGCTTCACCCTTGCAGTTCCTTCGGCGAAGGGACAAGGACTCAACCCTCTGCTTCCACAGACCTGCAGTGTTGGAGCACCCACTCGGTCCAGAGCCTGGGATGCTTAAATCTTGTTCCAGCACCTCTGAGGAGCCAGAAAACCGTATTCTGACGCTCGAGATCATGTCTCCAAATGTAGGCAGCGGTGCTATATAGCAGTCTGTAGGCTGTCCCCTATAGTCACAGAGCCGGGCGCAGCCGCCCGGCAGAGCGGGACAGGGCTGAGCAGCCCTCCTTGCACATCGCTGTCAACTCCTGCCCACAACATTCGAGGCAAATAGAGCAGACAAGAAACTACGGGATCATAAGCAAAATAAATGTGGGTGAAAGAAATGGAAGCAAAGACTCTAGGGTCACCATTTCTTAAACAACCCCCAGCCCCGCACACGAGGCGCAGAGCTCCTGGAAAAGCAAATCCTGCACAGCGGTTGCAGAGGGGGAGCAGAGCTGAAGCAAGAGTTTAAATCCTGGGATCCCAAGCGGAGTTGAGGTCACAGGCCAGCTGCGTTCCCTGCAAACATCACAGAGGCCGCCAGGAGCAGATCCGCGATGCAACCTCTATTTGTTTTCCTGCAGTATTTCCTTCCTGGTCTCATCTGGGAGGTGGAAGAAGAAGGAGCCACACCAGACACCGCGGCTCAGGATAAACCAGTGCGTGCATTCACAGAACACCTTGAACTACTCCCTCGGGACCGCGTCGCACACATGCGCGTGCTTTGCTCAGGACAAGGCCACACTGCCATCGTGCGCCGTGGGCACTGTGGTCCTCCAGCCCCATCTCCTGCAAGGTGCGACCGTGGCAGCGAGGAGCGTTGGGAGAGGTATGCAACAAGCAGAGCAACGCTTCAGAGCCAGAGGATCCTCCTGAGCTCCAGCTCTCTCTGCTGCTTTCTGTCCAACCTGGTGGGATGCAGATGCATTATTTCAAGCTGTCCATAGGGAAGCAGGAGAGGGTACGTTGCCTTCTTTCTTCAAACCATGCCTGGATGCCTTTTTGGAAGGTAGGTATGATGGCCCCTTCTGTGCCCATGTGAACCTCGAGAGGTTCAACAAGGCCAAGTGCAAGGTCCTGCCCCTGGGTCGGGGCAGCCCCCGGTATCCATACAGGCTGGGGGATGGAGGGATGGAGAGCAGCCCTGCGGAGAAGGGCTTGGGGGTGCTGGTGAGCGAAAAGCTGGGCATGAGCCGGCAATGTGCGCTGGCAGCCCAGACAGCCAGCCGTGCCCTGGGCTGCATCCCCAGCAGCGTGGGCAGCAGGGCGAGGGAGGGGATTCTGCCCCTCTGCCCCGCTCGGGTGAGACCCCCCTGCAGCGCCGCGTCCAGCTCTGGAGCCCCAGCACAGACAGGACATGGACCTGCTGGAGCGGGGCCAGAGGAGGCCACGGAGGTGATCAGGGGCTGGAGCACCTCTGCTGTGGAGACAGGCTGGGAGAGCTGGGGGTGTTCAGCCTGGGGAAGAGAAGGCTGCGGGGAGACCTTATTGCGGCCTGCCAGTGCTTAAAGGGGGACTATAGGAAGGATGGGGGCAACCTCTTTAGCAAGGCCTGCTGTGACAGGACAAGGGGTGACGGGTTTAAACTAAAGGAGGGCAGGTTTAGACTGGATAGAAGGAAGAAATGTTTTACCCTGAGGGTGGTGAGACCCTGGCCCAGGCTGCCCAGAGAGGTGGTCGATGCCCCATCCCTGGAAACATCCCAGGTCAGGCTGGACGGGGCTCTGAGCAACCTGGTCTGGTTGGGGATGTCCCTGCTCACTGCAGGGGGTTGCACTGGGTGGCCTCTGAAGGTCCTTTCCCACCCAAACCATGCCGTGATTCTAAGGTGCAACCGCCGGGCGATCCCTTCAGGAGGCGGCACACCAGGAGGCATTGGCGTCTCTCCCACCACGGCCCAGGGTTTTCTCCTTACTGATATGACTACTTTATCCACAGTAGCATCTCCAGGCAGGGAGCAGGAGAAGGCAGGGCACTTCTCATCCTCACTGCCCCACCAGGACGGGATCTGTCTTGCCGATACATCCCCACGGCTGTCTCAGGCGTGGAGCTTGGGCCCGGAGCACGGCATCACCCCTTGAACAGGTAAAGTCATAAATATCTGCAGCTCGACTCTCTTCCCCTTGGGGAAAGCAGGCAAGACTTCTTAGCAAGCCTGCCAAGGATGTCTGAGTTAGCCTCTCCCTTCCAGGCTTGCGAAGGATTAAACCATCTCGTTAGCAGCCGTCGCACAAAAAGAGCTTACAGATGCCCTAAAAGGCCATGGTCACTAAAAGAGGGAATGGGGAAGGACTTGCAGACGCTGCGAGAGTTGGGTGCTGCTGGGGAAGGCAAGCCACTAATTTCCATCAGGCCGACTTCAGGAAAAATCTCCTTCTGACCCCAAAATCAGACGACCAGGGCGAGCAGAGCCACCTGCAAACATCCTCCCGCGCTGCCCCGCTCGGCACCGACGCTCCAGCACCCAACGGCCCCAAAGCTTGCAGAGACCCCGTCTGCCAACGCCGATCTGGGAGGGGGCTGGAAATAAAAGGGCTGCTTGTTTCCTGCAGGAGTCGTAAATCTCCCGTTGTCAAAGCACACTTGGTGGCTGAGATACGCCGCGGCGGGTGGTTTCACGGGCTAGTACAAGCGGCAGCAATAAGAGGCAGAAGATTTTCACTCATTTGGATAAAAAGTTTTCTGCTCCTCATCTTCAAAAAAACCCTCACTCAACATTTTGTTGGGAAAGCTTTTAATTTTGCAATATCATTGCAAATATCCCCCCAGAATCACACAATGGTAGGGGTTGGAAGGGACCTTGAGAGATCCTCTAAGTCACAGGACTTGGAAAATATTAATTACTTGATTAATATTAGCAGTAATATAAATATTAGCAATATTAACATCACTAGGAAGTCAGATTTTTTCCCCGTTTTTCCTTTCTGTGCTCTTAGGAGCAGGGATGAACCACGGCAGAGACAGCACAAAACAACACCTAAGCCACGCCAGATCCAAGGGAATTCCGCAGACTATTTCTACACCACCTTAACCATTATTTAAAATCAATTCCCTCGGCCCTGCGCCCCTTTTATTGCCTCTCCGCAAAGGCGTACCGAGAGTAGCTATTGCAGAGCATCCGCCTCCTCCCCAGACCATCAGCGGGACGGCGCGGGTTTGGCACACCGAGCGGCACAAAGCGGATTGCCGCGGAGTTTACCAAGCTGAAACACCCATCAGAGCAATGATGAAAACACACAGAGGAAGCGCGTTTCTATAGGAGGCAAGCAGACCGGCTGCACCTCCGCTCTGCCCGCTCCCGTGCTGCTAAAGCTATGAGTAACTGCAAATATTCTGGTAGCGGTGCCAGTTCTCAGAACTGAGAGGTGGAAAAATGCGCCTAAGTGCTATAACGTTACAAGAAATGGATTTGTGCCACTGCTTGCCAACAGAATTAAGGAGAATAATAATTATTCACATCATTTGCAGAACGGGTCCGGACAAATAGGGTAAGTCACAGTCGATAAAGACAATTTGTAAGCAAAAAAAGGAGGACATTTCTTGAGTGGCTTCTGTGACCTTGGTCATCCAACTGTAGGGACGGTAACGCTGATATTTTCAGAGCGTTCAGCAGGAACTCGTCGTATCTAACAGGACATGCACAGATCGGTACGGAACCGTTTACTTCTGACAAGAAGAGCCCAGCACAAATGAAGACATCAGCGTGTCGCCAGCTCTTCTAAAGAGCTTGATGGGCTTTGTAAAAGCAGGTTTGCAAGTGTGTCCTCAGGAGAGCTAGCTAAGAGCAGAACGCTTCTGGAAGTGTTTTTACTGAGGGTTTGACTAAAGAGCAATGAAATATAAAATTCTTACCTCTTCTGTCAGAGTTACCTGCAGAAAAAGAAAACAGAAGTCTCTTAGCAACAAAGAACTATACATTTTAATAAGTCAGGAAGGATCAAAGACCAAGACAGTAACAAATTTAGTAACTCTCATCGTCTTCTTGTAAATCTTCCCTTTAAAACACCGGCTACAAAGCCGGGATGTTAAAACGAATTTCAGCCTTCACCTAGTAAGAAGGGAAAAGGAACGAAGCCCAGCTTTCCAGAGCAGGGAGCCAAAGCCGAGCTACGAGGTCGATAAACACAACTTACTGCTCGTCATCGGCAACACGGTCTGTTTAACCCTATAACCAGCAAGTCACTGCTGTAATTCATTAGCACTTAAATATTAAGCGATAACGCTCGTGCATGATTTTAAAAGAGTGGCTGAGCCAAGGGTTCAATTAAGAGCAGCTGGGCTCAGGGACGGGGATGATGAGCATCCAAGGAAAGCCTCTACCAGCTCTTTCGGATGTCCCATAGGCACCCGTGCCCTTGTTTTACGTGTGAAGAGCCACAGCATGGGGCTGAGGACAATCCCGGTAGGTTTGGAGAAGCAGGAACTGCCTGTACAACATGAAATTCATGCAGCTCCTCCTGCCCCGTCCCTCTCTCGAGCACCACTTAATCCCTCCACAACCGACATCCACGTTTCCCATTCAGATTAATGGCAAGGGCAGCCCTAAAACTAATTTTGCTCCTTGACAGATTAATTGAAAGAAAGAAAGAATCAGGTTTGGTCATTTGTTCTTGGACTGACATCGAGTGAGAAGCCACATCTGGCCTCGACGGTGCAATGGCCAAGGTGTCATAGGGTACACTAAGGGAGTTCACCAAAACCAGTAACCCAAGTCATAAAAGAAGTAGCGAAGACACAAAAGTGATAAGTTCAGTCCCCCGCCAGCAGACATCGTGTTACAAAATCCAGATCTTAGCAGTACTTAAGGCTTTTGCCTCCATCACTCCCCTTTGAAGGCTACGCTTATTCTAAACTTGCACCGTGCATGTATCTAAGGTTCCTCGGGATTCCTTTGCTCTGCAAAAAGCCTCTGTGCTTGAAAGGAAACTGGATGAGTTCGGGGATGGCAGGACACCAAGAAACTTGCGTTGCCCACTTCCCTCGGCCGCATCCCTTCCTACGTGGGTAGCAAAGACAACTTCACTGCAGCTTCACGGGCTGCGGATCCCGAAGATGCCCAGAGGAAGGGGGCGCGCACATCTTGCTGACGTGAGAGGGCTTTAGATACCCCTTATACCCCCGATATCCCCTGAGGAGTTTATTCTTAAGGAATGTACACGTGACATCTCCCCGAATTAGCTCCAGTATTATCTTTTTTCAGTCTTTTCTACCCCACCACCAAGTTTCCCATCCTGTTTTTCCACTAAATCCTGCACGGCCAAGGCTTTCACCACAACCTTTAGCAGGCACTGCTACTTAACTGTTGCAGCTCAGAGGCAGATAGAATCAAAGCTGGGTCTCAAACGATGCAGCAATGGGCAAACCATGGCTGAAGAATCACAGATCAGCTAAGATTCCTGCTCACCTCGGCCTCTTTTTGCCTGATTTTTGCTTTTAACCTCCACCGAGCAGCCAAACTCTACATTCTTTGGGGCCACTTTTACGATGTGCCAAGCAGGATGGCAACAGAGACAACTCTTGCTCACCCAGACCTTTCAGAGATTAAAGCAGTCCAAGTAATGGGGAAAAATAATGTAAGTGTAGAATCACAGCATGGTTTGGGTTGGAAGGGACCTTCAGAGCCCATCCAGCCCAACCCCCTGCAGTGAGCAGGGACATCCCCAACCAGACCAGGTTGCTCAGAGCCCCGTCCAACCTGACCCTGAACGTTTCCAGGGGTGGGACATCCACCCCACCATCGGACATGCCAGCAAAGGCAGGAATGAGACACCCAGCGCATGGAATGCTCTGCGCAGGAGGTGCTGCTCTTGGCGCTCACCGCGGTGGAGGGGGCACCTTCAGAGGCGTATCAGATCATGTGGGGCTTGTGGCTGCAAGCAGTTTAGCAACCGTTGGGTGGAGCATACAGATCACCCTACCAGCTGGGCAGCACCATCCTGCCACATCGTTCTTCATCCCCAGCTTGGCTAATTTTGGATGATGAGCTGACTTACCAGCTCTCCCCAGGAGCTAGATCTCACCCCTGGTTGGCCACCTCTAAGCCTTAAATCCTTTGGGACAGGGACTGCCTTGCTGTGTGCGTGCTTGTACGGTGCCAAAAGGCATGACTTGAGCCCATGGTGGCTACCAAAGCACAAATAAATGCAGAAACGCTCTGGCCTACCCAAGCTCTGCAGCTGAGCAGCAATCCGGAGTGATTTACTGCTATTGCCTACACAGACCCGTTATGGATCAACTTTTCAGCCAGCACCTGGGAGCCGTGCAGCACTAGCCCCATTTCACACTCCGGAAACCACAAAAAGCGATGAAATTCATCTGTGACAAAAGTGGAACGAGATCCCAGGGTTTCCGGTGCCCCAGCATCTTGGCAAGAAGCCCAAACCTTCGGTAGGATAAATCTCTTCTGATCTGGACACCTCAGGGAGTTATATTATTTCATATCACTGTGGAATTCGCCCCAAAGTGTCTTCTCATTCCTTTTTGTTCAGCAAAACAAAAGAAGAGCAAAGAAACAAACCCGGAAGCAGGGTGGCTTGGAGAAGAGGTGAAGGAGATGCCTACCGTTGTGGGCAGCAGAAGAGGTCTCTTGCGTCGTCACCGTCACACTGAAATTCCTCTCTGTCGTCTCCACTTCTGTGCTGGGGAGAGTGGTGCGCGGAGCAGGCGGCGTCGCTCTGGGTAGCGGGGAGGTGGCTGGAGGCACGGACACGGTCGTCCCCAGGGTGGAGGCGTTGAGGCTGACAGTGGTGGTGCTGGGGGAGATGGCTGTGGTTGTAGGTGGCTTTGAAGCCATGGTGGAAACAGTTACTGGAGTGCTAACGTTGAGGCTGTTTGCGCTCGTCGTAGTCCCATCCTCGTGACCTGCTGGAGGAGCTTTGGTGGGACTCCTGTGGGAGGTGGGCACTGTTGTGGGAGGCCCTGCGAGAGGAGAAAGCACAAGGGAACGTCCATGAGGTTCCTTTCTGCAACACTGGAGGGTTTAGATGCTGGCGATTCGCGTGACTGTAACTACAAGGATAAAACAGCCAAAAACTCCCAAGGCCAGGACAGGGAACGCTTTGCACAGCGCGGTGATGCACACCCTACAAACGCAGGCAACTTGAATACGTGTTATGATATCGAGGAGGTCCAAAGGTTAGAGCGCCTCTAAGAGAGGATCTATATTTGCTAGAGGTAAAACCCGCAGGCCCCATTTATAAGCACCTGCAGCCCATCACCCTCTTTTTGACGCTTAATATTACAGTTGGGCAGAAGGGGTGAGTCACCAGGCATGTGAGCACTGTTCCTTTGATCCTACAGATGGTTTAGGGACAAGAGAGAGGAGACAACGAGCGTAGTTTACCTGTCGTAAAGTTGTTAGCACCTGCGCTTCTCAGGCCACTTCCGAGCAAAAGGAGAAAGAACCACAAATCCATGTTGACCTGGGGAAGAGAGCAGAGAACAGTTATTTAAACCCTCATGCAACATCGTCCCAAAATAACTCAAACCGGGGACGCCGCTCCTTTTGCTTCACGTGCACCTTGCGTGTGTAGAGCTGGAAGGGAGGAGTGAACGTGCGGCTGGAGTCCCTGCAGGCACGGGGATGGGAAGGATTTATCAATATGTTCATACGTTCCCGGACTGGTGGACCAGCAAAGGTGACTGGCGATGGAGCAGGGCGTGAGTGAACTGCGGCAGGGCACGAGAGGAACGAGCTAGGAAGCTGAGCACCAAAGGTAAGTACCTGGTCTTAAAGGAAATTAATAATGTGTTCATGTAACGGTCTGCAAATGAGTGTACTTTGAGCGAACTGAAATGCTACACGCGTGAAGACCACGGCAAGGAACCTTGATCCAAAATGCCCAGGAACCGAAACAAATTCCCGTAAATAATTAATCCAAGATCACCTGCAAGCGCAGGCTGCACATTCCTTGTACCGCATGTCTCTTCCCAGGCAACATCCTGCAAAATTGCAGGATGATGACATCAGTAGAGTTGTTTCCCCCAGCCCTTTTAAATACAAGGTTTTAATGGTGATTTCTTTCCTCTGTAGACCTCAAAAAGCTCCTGAGAAATGGGTATCGTTATCTCCTCCCAAGCAGACAGGAGTCCAGAGGCTGAGGCAAACGACAGTGAGATGTGAGACGTCATCGTCCTGGCCAGCAGAGAGCCCAAAGCTGCCAAGCCCCAGACCCCGGGGCCTCCCAAGGACGGGTCAGCGCCTCGCATCTGCTACGCGCTCCGAGAGGGCTCGGAGATGGCTCTGCTGCGTGCCATCGAGCGGCAGCTGCCGTACGACTCTCTCCTGTCCTTCAGGCTTTTGTCACGCGTCCCGTCGCGTCTTCAGCATCTCCTGGGAGAAGGCTGCGAGATCTCGCCGCCAAGTCAACTCGGCACGCTGCCAAGCAAGGGTTTTATTCCCGATATGCAGTCTAAGCCTCCCCCTCTTAAATACATTTTGTGTTGTTTGTTCTCGTATTTATTTAAATCTGCTTCAATCTAGACCCATCCCAAACTCCGGGCAAAAGGACAACACTGAAGTCATCAACGCGCTGGAAACGGTATCAGAAATACAAGCTTTTCCCCACCCCACCCGGGAGTATCCTCCCACCAGCACCACCCACTTACATGTTCTTCCTCCCCCCCCGAAAGAAAACCTGGCAAAAATCGAACTTACTCAGTGACCAAAAGGTCAGACAAACCCTGAACCAGAAGGAAACCAAGCTCCAGAGATAAGAGCTTTCCTTCAGCTCCCTCCACGGCTAGTCCTGGGGCAGGGCTTTCTCCGAGGGGTCCCACCGGTGCGAGCAGCCAGCTTCCCAGAGGGTTTCATCACCGGTTAAAATATCTGTCTGGAGGCATTTGACCCGATTCAGTCCTCCTGCCGCTTGGCGAGAGCAGGGCTGGTCCTGCAATGCCTCCTGCAGGCTCTGCTCCAGGGTGGGACGTCCAGAAAACCCACCACCGGCAGGGCTGGGGTGACACGCTCCACGCTCGGTGCTTAGCACACCCCACGCAACTCGTTCAACCGCCCGCCAGAGTCCGAGATGTGCCTGGTCTAAACTGTCTTGGCTTTGGAGAGGAAACCTGGTGTTCATAAGGAAGACATGTTTTACCATGAGGGCGGTGAGACCCTGGCCCAGGCTGCCCAGAGAGGTGGTCGATGCCCCGTCCCTGGGAACATCCCAGGTCAGGTTGGACGGGGCTCTGAGCAACCTGCTCTGGTTGGGGATGTCCCTGCTCACTGCAGGGGGTTGGACTGGGTGGCCTCTGAAGGTCCCTTCCCACCCAAACCATGATTCTATGAATCTGTGACTCTGTGACTGTGTGTTTTTAGGGCTGAGGGCAAGCCGGCGCCACTGGAGCTTGGGGAAAAGGACAGAGGCAAGGGCACCAGGATGCTGGCTTTTCCTCCAAGGCCACCCAACAAGCAGTCACACTCTGGAGCTGAGATTGTCCGAAGCCAAAGAGGTTTCCCCCCCTCCAGTGCAGGAAAGGGAGCCCGTGTCCTCCCCGTGCCTAACTGCAGCCGGCAAGCACACGAAGCTGCGCTGCCAGGAAGACTGAAAGCAAGATTGAAGATTGAAACCCACAGAAACAGGGGGCTCCTCGCGATCGGACCCACGTGCAAAGGCAGAAGGACCACGCTGAGTCTCCAAAGGAACCTAACGGCGGCGCTGAGATGCTCCTGAAACCTCGCAGGGGCTGACAAAGGCACCAAGGTCTCGCCAGCGCAACCGCTCCCCTCGCCGGGAACCCACCACTGCCGCAACAAGAAAGCGAGAACAAGGTGATGGGAAAGACCTGGCTCTTCTGTAAACACTACTAGGGAAAAAAGCGACCGTTCGCTGTGTTTTGATGAATATTTGTACAGAAACGCCATTCTTGCGGGTGGATGCGGCTCCTTTCCTCTGCCCGCCTCCTGTTTCTCAAAATGAGAGTTCCGCTCATTTGGGGTCCTGTTCATTTGGGACCATGTTCATTTGGGGTTCTGCTCGTTTGGGATCCCGCTCATTTGGGATCCTGCTCATTTGGGGTCCTGCTCATTTGGGGTCCCACTCATTTGGGGTCCTGTTCATTTGGGACCATGTTCATTTGGGGTTCTGCTCGTTTGGGATCCTGTTCATTTGGGGTCCTGCTCATCTGGGATTCCTGTAGCTCTGCCTGGTGTTGAACAAATACCAATTTGTTCATGGTCACTCAGCAAAGGGGTGGCAGAGCCGGGACTGGACCCCGGGGACCTGGTTCCTCTCCCGTCTCTGGACCCCGGGGACCTGGTTCCTTCTCCGTCTCCGGACCCCGGGGACCTGGTTCCTCTCCCGTCTCCGGACCCCGGGGACCTGGTTCCTCTCCCGTCTCCAGCCCCTGGAGTCCTTTCGAGAGAGCTGAGGAAGGAAAGGCCGATGGCTTAGCCCATACTGACCCCGCACCCCCTCCCTAAGGCCAACAGCCGAACGTCCCGTTGGCATCCAAAGCTTTTCTGCCCCATCCTTAACGTATTTTCCCTTGGTATCGAAAGCAGGACTTGGAGGGTAGGTGGAAGGAAGTAAAAGCCAGGAATCCCCTCTTCTTTCTGCCTTCCATTATGGGCAAGTAACCCCTACACAGTCAGAGAACTTGGGTTTACTCCCGTGCCCGTGATTGCCACGTGGATGAGAGCTGAAGGGGATTGCTGGGGCAGGCACCGGCACCGGCACCGGCTGCAAAATCCTTTGGGGCGGTGGGATGAGGCAGGTCCCCGCTTCGCCGAGCCGGCAGCGCAGCTCCGGCGCCCCGGGATTACAACACTGGGAAGGCGGCTGCCTGCCTTCCAAACCCCCTTGGTACTTCATTTAATAAGTTCACTGATCCCAGAGCGGATCACATGAGGAGGAAAGGGGAGGCAGGGGGGGAGAATGCCCAGTTTCCCCAAGCCTTGCCCCGTTTTCGTGCTGGATGCAGGCGATCCGTGCGGATCCTGAGGTTTTATGGCTTTATTACTGTGGATGTTGAAGGAACAGGGCGCCGGGCAGCCCCGAGAGCATCGCGCTCGCTGTGCAGATCGTTGCACAGACATGCCGGGAGCTGCTCCCGTGACCGGCCATCAGCTGCCAGCGCCGCTTGATCACCTTAAAATCGATCCGGAGCAGGGAGCAAATGAAAGAGCCCTGCGCAAGGGGAGGGCTGTGCCAGCCCAGCTCCCGGCTCCCAGCCCCTGCTATCAGACGCGATTCCCAAACGCAGAATAAATAAATGCCAGCAGTATGCCGTTACCCGCTCCTTAGCATAAAAGGCCTCGAGAGTCCTACCCCAAAGCCGGAGAAACCCGAGCCTCCCTTCCCCCTCGGCTCCCTCCCTGCTGGTTTCGGAAACGGAGAGGAAATACTTGTAATGTTATCAACATAAACACAGCTCTTGGCCGGCTGCAACATCCTGTGAGCTCTGCAGAAAAACACCCTGACGTCACGGCGCCGGCTCTGCCGCGGAGAAAGGAGCCGGCTTCGGCACCGCTGCCCCGGCGCGTCGGGATGCGGACGCTCAGCATCGCGCCTTCTTCGTGCTAAACCTTCCTTTTCCGAAGCCAGGGGCAGGAACCTCAATAACTGCTACCGGCGTCTCCAGCAGTATTTGATATATATCTGTGTTTCTTTATATATAGCTATATTTATATATATATATATATATGTATACTTCTTTATATCTATATATAGTGTGTATGCACTGTGCTCTCTCTCACGTTGCTCACCGTCTTCCTATAGGAAAGGCTGGGTTTTAGGCTGCAGGACGTATGTTTTAAAATAAGCAGATCTTGTCAAGATGATTGATGCTGGAGGGGGAAAAAACCAGAAATAATCCCTTTATAAAGTAATAAGGGGCTTAAAAACGGTGTGCTGCTGCTATACGGGGGGTTGGCTGCACCTCCCCGTGCTTCCAGAAAGCAAAGAATTGGTATTTAGCGCGGCAGAAACTGCCCAGATCCTACCCGGATACAGCCGTCCACAATCAAAGGCAGGATTTTCCCCCACCTCTGACATATTCCTAATTCCTGGAAGATGAGGCAATCTTTTTCTGTGTTCGAGGAGGAGACGCAGCCCGAATCCGACCCGGCTTTCCGGGACCCCAGGAACCACCGCTGCTATCAGTAGGATGCTAATATAGTGGCTCAACCGAGACCACCCGCCTGCCTCGTGCTGGCCCCAACCGCGGTGAAAGATAAAAAATCGTGCAGTTTTCTTCTTTTTGTTTTCCTTTTTGGCAGGGAAGAGGGCGAAACTAAGAGCAAGGTTAGCGTTTGCGCCCGTTAGCTCTTTGAAGCGGCTCACAGTAGGACGAGAGCAAGCGTGAGCAAAAAGAACGGGGAAAAAGGTCTTTTTTTTTTTCCTTTTCGGTGGCAGCAAGCCATCAGCATGGCTCAGCTGCCCTGCAAAACAAACCCGCTGCTCCCTCTCCCCGCTCCCTGCTCCTCTGAAATCCCGTTTGGGGTTTTCCAGCCTCTCGCTGGAGCCGTGATCCGCAGCAGAGGAGAGCCGCCCATGGGCTCGTCCGATGGCAGAAGGATTTCAGCAACACTGCGTTCCCCTCCTCCGTACCCCCAAACCTCTCGCGTCGGACGAGGTGCAAAGGCTGCAGCAACAGCGATCGGGATGAGCGCCGCTGCCGGGAGCTCCGCACCTAAAAGCAAAGCCCAGTCCCCTCTGGGACATCACCTGGGGGCCAAGCGCCTCGCAGGGGGGGCTCCTTGAGCCGTGCATCGGCTTCTTCTCCTCTTTAACATCGCGCAAGGAGCTGCTTCGGCTCCGAGCGGCGCTGGGATGGCTAGCAGGGTGTGGGTCAGCTCCTGCACCAGAGCTGTGAGCAGCCACCGCAGGGAGAGGAGCGCTTGGGTTTAGGGAGGGAAAAGGGTTTTGTTGCACTAAGATGCAGTGACTAATTCCTTGCATGTGTCTCCGAAGCTGAAACGAGGCCTTTGATGTGTCACTGAACATTATTCCCCCACCCCACCCTCTGCTTTTCCACTCTTCAACAGAAAAGATGAATCACAGCAACCATTCACCCTTTCTGAAAATCCACTTCATCTTTCTTTTTTTTTTGGTGCTTTTAAATAAACAGGCGGCTTCTAAACGAGCGAGAGCGGCTGTAATGAACGGCGCGTGAGGAGGAGGACGAGCCTGCGGGAAGGGTTTGGGGTTTGGCTTTCTCCACCTGCCCAACCTTCAACAAGCCACCGCTTTCCTGCACCTTGGTATTTACTCCTGGCGTGGTTTGGGTGGGAAGGGACCTTCAGAGCCCACCCAGGCCAACCCCCTGCAGTGAGCAGGGACATCCCCAACCAGAGCAGGTCGCTCAGAGCCCCGTCCAGCCTGACCTGGGATGTCTCCAGGGATGGGGCATCGACCACCTCTCTGGGCAGCCTGGGCCAGGGTCTCCCCACCCTCAGGGTAAAACATTTCTCCCTTCTATCCAGTCTCAACCTCCCCTCCTTTAGTTTGAAACCGTTACCCCTTGTCCTGTCACATCAGGCCTTGCTAAAGAGGCTGCCCCCCTCCTTCCTACAGCCCCCCTTTAAGCACTGGAAGGCCGCAATAAGGTCTCCCCGCAGCCTTCTCTTCTCCAGGCTGAACACCCCCAGCTCTCCCAGCCTGTCTCCACAGCAGAGGTGCTCCAGCCCCTGATCACCTCCGTGGCCCTCGGTCAACAGGCGAACACACAATCCTCTTTCAAAGACAACATCACCGTACGGGCATGGAGGGAACCTGAGCCGGCTCCTGCCTGGCTTTCGGGCGCCCAGGAACAGCGAGCGCTGTTAGGATGATGTCAAAAACGGATGGCCTGAGCCAGGATCAGTCTCCCCTGTGGAGGTCATCTTCAGCGAGGCGTTACCCTACTCCACGCCGATCACACGGGCTCCCAAAGCGCCCAGTGGTGGCAGCAACGTGCACGAAACCGGCGCGGGTGGATGTAGAGAGGATCAGGTGTACACCAGCCAGGCCCTGGAAGGAGGTTCCCCAAGCTCCCTTCCTACCTCTGCCACCGAACACTGGAAATGCCTGTGCTTCAGCCTGACCTACCATAAACCAGCTCCTCAATTGGCTTTTTTACTCCCTAAGTGAATGACGCAGATTTAATTCATTCAGAGATGTTTGCAAGGACCTTTGAGACAACCGTTGAAGAATAACGGACTGGGTCCGGTCCTGCCTAACATCTTCACTCAGGCTCTGGAAGACGGGGCAGGGGCTCCCTCCGCGGGTTTGCTGGCGACACGGACCTGGCGTCCGGCCGAGCGGAGCGGCCGATACTCCAGCGGTCGCGCTGCCGTCCAGAGGCACCTCACCGGGCCGGAGAAAGGGGCCGGCAGGGACCTCGCGGAGCCCAGCAAGGCCGAGCGCGGAGCCCTGCCGCTGGGGAGGAACGAGCCCGGGCCCCGGGGGCGCTGGGGCCGTCCCGGGAGAGCAGCTCGGCGGAGAAGGGCCCGGGCTCCTGGCGGGCGCCGGGCGGGCCGTGGGCCGGCAACGTGCCCTTGCGGCAAAGAGGGCCAGCGGCGTCCTGGGCTGCGTCGGACGGAGCGCTGCCAGCAGGCCGAGGGAGGGGACCCTTCCCCTCCGGCCAGCGCTGGCGAGGCCGCCCCTGGAGCGCCGTGGCCGGCGCGGGGCTCCCCGGCGCGAGAGAGGCACGGGCACGCCGGAGAGCGTCCTGCGAAGGGCCACGGGGCCGGCGACGGGAGCGGAGCGTCTCTGCGGTGAGGGGAGGCTGGGAGGGCTGGGGCTGCTCGGCTGGAGGAGAGGCGGCTGCGGGCTCTCATCAGTGTCCACGGGCGCCCGAGGGCAGGGGGCAAAGGGGACGGAGCCGGGCTCCTTCCAGGGGTGCCCGGCGACGGGACCGGGGGCGATGGGCACAAACGGAGACACGGGAGGGTGGCTCTGAGCACCAGGAGACACGTTTTGCCTGCGAGGGTGACCGAGCGCGGCGCAGGCTGCCCAGGGAGGCTGTGGGTCCCCCTCCTTGGAGCTATCGCAAAGCCGCCCGGACAGGGCCGTGGGCAGCCGGCTCTGGGCAGCCCTGCTGGAGCCGGGGCGGGAGCCGAGGGCCTGCGGAGGCCCCTTCCCACCCCAGCCCTCTGCGATCCTCTAACTTGCTGTCCTGCAAACTCTCCGGGAGGCAAACCTGCCAGGATTTAAGCTCGTGCTGGGGTAAGATAACACCCAGCACCGAGGAGGAGATCCCTGCACTGTGCCAGATAGACGCCGGGGTCCCACCGGTGTCCCTCCAGCTCCACGCCGCCACTCAGCGAACAAGCGCCGGGAGGCACACCGCGACAGCCCTCTGCCACGTACGAGACAACCCTCGCCTCCTGGGAGCCACCGGCACGAAGCTCCTCAGAGGACATGAGCCCATGACAGACTCCTCCAAAGGAGCTTGGAGCATCTCAAGGCCGAGAAGTGAGCCTCCTAGAAGAGCCCCAAGAGTAGGGGGTTATTATCTCAAGTTAGAAGACAGGAAAATTAAACTGATGAGCTTTTAAGGAAAAAAAACAGAGAAAAACACCAATGAATGCGGGTACCTAAATAATCCGGACATGAAACAGTTCAGGCTCCTAAAGAGACGCAGAAATGTTGACTGTGGATATCTGCCCTCTGTAGCTGCGTCGTGCCAGTTCTTAGTTTTCTGTATTACCTTGCTTTTAGGAAAGAAATCTCTTTCTATATATTTAAAAACAGGCAAATAGTAACATAACGCCTGGAGCCTTGATGGCCTCATGATAAAAATACAGAAGTAAAAGCCGGGAGCTGTAGGCTCCAACGCCGGCTCTGCCAGGGCAGATGGGTGGAAGCCTGGAAGCCGTCGGAGTGCCTCGGAGGGGAAGAGCTACAAATGCGTCCAATTATTTTCCTAATAATAATTTTCCTAATAACCCTCATAATTAGGACAGGTCTAATTCGCCCTCAGCCACTCTTTTCTGCTGTCTGATCGCAGCAGCACGTGCCTGCCGCGCTCGCACCTCTCCCCATGCGCAGAATAAACCGGGATGGGTCAGGGAATAAATTGTGGAGGGAGACAGGAGGGGATGAAGAGCTTCTTGGACCTGTAGCGATGGAGAACAACCGCCTGGAGAGGGTTTCCTAAAGGACACGGCGTCAAGAAGCATCAAGGCGGGACAGGTAAAAGCCGAGAGAAGGGGAAGCCCTAAAAGGAGAGCGGTGAGCTACGCCCAAGGGGCTGTCAGAGGGAGGATGAAGATGAAGGACTGACCAGGAGGAAGGCGCTGGGGATGGAGGTTTTGCTGCAGGTGGGCTGGTGAGGGCCGGTGGGGTGGCAGGAGCTGCGGTGCGACGGGGAGAGGGAGGTGAGACCAAAGCGACGGCCCCAGAGCGTGTAAAAACCCCTGGCTAGTACGAGACCGAACCCCACGGTCCCCGGGTGAGCTTTGCCCCGCAGGATGGGCATCGCAGCTGCAACGCGGTGCGGGGAAGCGGAGGGTGACGGCCCGGGGGGCTCGAGTGAAGCCGCTCCATCTCATCATTCAAAACGATGAATTAATAAATAAGTACATAAATAAAAGTCATACAGGAATATATTCCTTTAAATATTCCATTTTAGGGTGTCCCCTTCTTTGTCCCAGGCATCATGTGTAACATGTACAAAGGAGACATGAGTGCAGTTACTATACGAGCTACGTAAAGGACCGGCTGCTTTGATTGAGGGCTCAGGATGAAGCATGGCCATTATTTAGCCGAACAACACCCCTACCTTGCAAGATGCCTTTCGGAGAGCGAGTGAATGGTATGTGGGGAGGAGAAATGAGGCTTAAAAATAATACTAATAATAATAATAATAAAAAAACCACATTAAAAAAATAAAGCCCAGCTTTTGGGCTCAGCCCCTTCTGCAGGACCAGCGCTAAGCCGAGACCAAGCCAGGAGCCGGAGCGTTCGGGCGGCGAGCGGTCAGAGCATCCTGCTTAAAACAAAGGTGTTGGAGGGGATCGTTTGCATGACAGCCTTCAAATCTCATTACAGAGGCTAAGCTCCAATTAAAACGCATGCGTTCGGTCATGCAGCTTAATCGCTGGTTGTGCTTACCCTGAAATCCGCCCGGGACACCTGTAGGGAGCGGGGAGCAGCCAGCCCGTCCCACGGAGCAGCGCCTGGGCTTAGAAAGTGCCGCGGCGCCGTAAAATCACCGATTTACCTGCGGTGATTCTGCACCGCTGCTCCGTTCAGCCCTGTTGCCACAGTAACACTTCTGGTGTAGCCGAGATCACTGATTATGAAACTAGAAAAAAAATCAGAGGCTGCTAATTAGGAGATACTCCACTTCTCCAAAAGCTCCATATTAATGACATTACGATTGCAAGTGCAGGGAAAATAAAGACGCCCAAAAGCATCGCCTCGGTCAGCCGCGGCGACTGCCGCCAGCCGCTTTTTGGGTCTTTTTATATATGGGTCTTAACATTCAGCTTGCAAATTCCCTGTAAATTCGGCTTGTTTTCCTTCTCTTTAAACAAATGTGCAAGACTCGGTGGAACAGTCTTTACTCTTTACATATATTTGCATGTATTAGAATGGAAAAAAAGGGTCGAGGATGATGTACAAATGGCGATAGTGGAGCAGGGCCAGGGATGCGTCCCCCGCATCTCGCATTTAACCGTGTTTGTTTCTGCCACAGTTTGCCAGAGAAAGAAACCAAAATCACGACTTTACCAGTGGCTGCAAGGGTCTACGAGCGAGGTTTGCAAACGAGGGGAACCGGAGATGCAAACGCTTTCCTCTCCGACTCTGTTATTCCAGTGCCAAAAGCGTTTTGAGGCACGTCTTCTGCCGAAGGCTTCAAGCTGGAAAGTCTGGCTGGGAGCAGTTGTGCTGCCAGACACAAGTGTTTTTCAACAAAACCTACAAATAAGATACCGGAGAGTATTTTCAGGCGAGAGGAAAATGGCCTGACAGGTATTTCTGGAGCCACAAACCCAGAGCGATGCTGCTGTAAAAAGTCAGCTCATCCAAACGCCTTAATTCTTCCAATCTCATTGAATGACGAACCCACCGAGAGGATGGAATGGTGATAAGTAAGTGAGGCCAAGGACCAAAACTGAGCTAACAGCTTATAATATTCATTACTGCAATGGCGGACTCTGAATTCTCCATCATCCAGTGCCACGGCATGATGGACAGCCCGGCCGCTTGACTTCAGCCAGCTCCACCGAGGAGGGCCAGGAGCCACCACCTCCAGAGGGGATGCAGAGGCTGAAAAACAAATTGCTGGTGAAAGCTGTGCCCTGAGCTCAGGCAGAGCTGCGGGTTTGTCCTGGGGAAGGGCAGGAGTCAAGCGGAGCCAGCATCTTCCAGTCACAGATCATTAGGGTTGGGAAAGACCTCTAGGGCCACCAAGTCCAACGCCAACCCAACCCCCCCCGGCTTCCCAAACCATGTCCCCGAGGGCCGCGTCTGCACGGTGTTTGAGCACCCCAGGGACGGTGACTCCCCACCGCTCTGGGCAGCCTGTGCCAGGGCCTGACCGCTCTGGCAGGGAAGGCATCTCTCCTCACACCCAACCTAACCCTCCCCTGGCGCAGCTTGAGGCCGTTTCCTCTCGTCCCATCGCTGGTTACTGGGGAGAAGAGACCGACCCCCCTCCCCACAGCCTCCTCTCAGGCAGCTGCAGAGAGCGATGAGGGCTCCCCTCAGCCTCCTCTTCTCCAGGCTGAGCCCCCCCAGCTCCCTCAGCCGCCCCCCAGCACACTTGTGCTCCAGACCCTGCCCCAGCCCCGCTGCCCTTCTCTGGACATGCTCCAGCCCCTCCATGTCCTTCTTGTCCCGAGGGGCCCAAACCTGACGCCAGCATTCGCGGGGCGGCCTCCCCAGTGCCCAGCACAGGGGCACCATCCCTGCCCGGCTCCTGCTGGCCACACCACCCCTGACACAAGCCAGGGTGCTGCTGGCCCCCGTGGCCACCTGGGCACGCTGCTGGCTCATGCTCAGCCACTGTCAGCCAGCACCCCCAGGCCCTTCTCCGCCGGGCAGCTTCCCAGCCACAGTCTAAGACCATCGGGCTGTGATGCCCTCAGCCAGACCCAGAACCTTTTGGTCCAAGAAAGAGAGGAGAGCTCTCCCCTGCAAGCAGCAAGGAAGCTTTAGGCAAGTAAAATGTAAATGTCCAAACTGAAGAACAGAGAATAATCAGTTGGGGGTGCCCTAGAGACTTCAGGTACCACCTGGCTGACAGCGAGGTGGCTGTTCTCACGAGTCTTTTGCCCGGCTGAAGGCCATCAAGAGAAGGAGCTGCAGCTTACTTGTAAAGCAATGCAAACGGCTGCTGAAGCCTCATCCAGGCTGCAGGTGAAATTTGGATCAAAACGCAATACTGCGAGCTCTGACGCAGTTGCTGGAGGTATTAAAAGCTGGAGCAATTGTAGATCATATGCGACCCAGCAGAAAATAGGAAGAGAAACAATCACTCTTTGGCCATCCATAGAAAGTATCCCAGTCCCCACTTCGTAAATTAGTAGAAATAACTGGAGAAAAAAACCCAACCCTATATATATGTATAGAGGCTTTTGCCTCTGAGTGCGGGAGGGCTGTGCTCACCCCGGAGCACAGGCAGCCGGGACTTCACACCCACAGCAAGAGCCGCCGGCACCCACCGGCGAAGGACAGCCCGAAAGCATTGAGGGCCTGTCTAGAAGGCAATGCTACCCACCCGCTGGACGCGGCTCCTAGCAATTACCCTCCCACGGCCTAATTACACCTCACCAGCTCCCGCTGGAGCAGCGCAGGGGATTAACGCCGGCAACGAAGCCGATGACTGGGGTAAGGGCTCTTCCCCAGGCTGCCCCGGCATCGGTGCTGCACTGCTCTCCGTAACCCTTCCCCTGTGAAGGGTGGAAAGCAAAGTGCTCAGGGAAGAGCTGGGGAATCGCTTTTCCCCCTCTTTGAGGCAGGAAAAGAAGTGGGATTCAGTTTTTTCTTCAGCAGCATCACCTAAAGTCTCAAAGGTGCAGTTCCCCTGCTCGCAGTCGCATGAACCGGTCTCTTCTCCCATTCACCGGTAATGCTGGGGGTAAGTTAGGTGTAGTGTTAACTACCTAGAAACCTGATTTATTAGCTGGAAACAATGCAAAGGGCTGATCTCGTATGCTAAGGCCACAACATAAGATCAACGGGCCAAGCACGAGGGCACCCCAGTCCCGAGCAGATGGGGATTGCCACGGTACAAATAACGAGTTAATAAAACCAGTGGGATTCGGCGGCCATTGAGGAGGTTTTAGTTGGAGGCATTATCTCTAATAGGCTGATTTACAGGAATTAGTCCTTTAATGCCGTGCGCTCATGTACATAGTACGGTGTAAGCTGGTTCGACGCGACCACGGAGAGAATATCTGCTTTTGTGAGCAATTAGGGAAATTATTGCCGGTTACGGGGTAAAAGCAGCAGGTAAAAGCAGCTGGGGAGAGAGGCTGTCTAAGAGGAGGGATTTCGTGGAGCTCTTCAAGATGCTGCCGGGAACGGGAAGTTCACCGGGAACATAAATATCCCGGCAGAAAGGAGCCGGAGAGCAGCTGAAACATCCCCAGCAAGGGAAGGATTACGGGGCCAGCAGAGATTTGGGGCGATCCCCGTTACCGTTCACCCTGTCGGCATGTCGAGCAGAGCAGTCTCCCAAATACTTCTTCTCACCAGTCCACTCTCCCGAAACAGGACCAGACTCTGCCCCTGGTGGCTCTACTTCCACTTCCCATCTTTTTTTTTTTTCCATCTATATTTGCCATCCACCTTTTTTTTTTTTTTTCCCCATCTATTTTCCACCTTCCAGCCCAAGAAGGGCGTCCTCGTTCAAGACGACGCGATGCTGCAGGCACAGGTCTTGGAGCCGCACCAACCATCTTCTGTCATCGCTACTGCTGTAAACCTATTATATATATAAAGATATATAGATTGCTCTAACCCTGCTATAAACCTAATATCATCACTACAAGCCTGTTCCTGCTGACACAAGATTACGCAAACTGAAACGATCCCAGTCTTAAGCAACAGGGTGGGCACAAGCCCTGCAGCCCCTGCAGACACCAACACAAAACCGAGCGCTCAGTAGTTCTGAACAAAAATAGAATTAAAATGCCGTTTCTTATCCTTAAAGTGATTAAAGAACAGCCTGGGACGACTAACTTTCAGCCCTCCCATGTTATTCACAATTCATTCTCTATTTTAATCTCCCCAACAAAAGGCTGAACTCAACTGTATTATTGTCAGCGAGGGCTTTTATCATCAGCCTTCAAAACGGTCAAGGCACGGGGGAGAACAATGACTCTCACAGGAGAATAAAAACAATCTAAACAAAAATACCCTGTTGCTAAGGTTTAAAGCAGCCTTTTTCTGGGCCCAGCCGGGTAGCTGGGAATCCCGGTGCCACCCTATATAAAAACCCAGGATAGGGGAAAATAATCTGACACTCACAGCCCCGTTGTGTTTCCCCCCCCAGGATGGCATTTAAAATATGAATATCACGTAGGGGACTTGAAACCAAAGCCAGCGGCTGGAGCACGCTGGTGTTTGCAGCAGGCGACGCTCGACCTAAGCCCATGCGTTGCTGCAACCGCTGTGGCCCTGGGCTTCATGTCTTGCTCCAGCAAGGGTAGGAGGTTAGCTGTGCCCGAAGACCTCCGTGGTGAAACCTTCAGGCTGTTGCAGCGCTGTTCACAAGCTCGGCAGACGGCTGCCGGGAATGATCCGTGCCGCAGGGCTGGACGGCGCCGCTGTCAGCACGGCCGGGGAAAAGCTGGAGAAGATGGAGGAGCGAAGAGGTCTATGGAGATGCTGGCCACCTTGCCCGCACAGCCACGGCGCAGATGTTGGGAACGTCTAGCTGGGACCTCCTCTGAAGGAAAGCCCCAGCCCAAACCGCAACGATTTCTCTTGTGAAATCAACCCCCAAAGCGACCGCAGAGCACCGTGTGGTTTCTACATCCTTAGCTAAGGGAGCCGCACCTGCTGTTGGGGTTTGGTAGAGAAATCCCCTTCCCCAGCGGTGGTGCGGAAAGGAACTGGGTTTGGCCGTGGTGTCCTCCTCGCTGAGCGCAGCCGCCAGCTTTGCAGCAAGGGTTTCCAGCAGCAAAGTGGCTCCAGGGTCAAGAGTGACCACGGGGACGGCAGAGCCCCGGCTGACAGCCCCGGCGAGCTGCCGCAGGGGAGCGGGTCAGCCCAGGGGACACCAGGGCCACGGTGGTCCAGAGAGGCCACCCGCCTCCACAGCCAGCCCACCTTCCTCCCCTGAGGTGGAGCTCCAGGAGAAGCCTGGGGTCCCTCCCCAAAGCCAAGGCGGATGCAACCCATCACCTCCGAGCACCACCTCCTGACCTGCAGCTTGGTGCGAGAAAAGAGGACACGTTTCCAAAGGCAGTTTCAAGAAAACCAACTTTTTTTTTTCATGAAAACCAACCAAAACACTTGTCAGAGTAATTATTCCCTCCTGCAATCTAGCCGGAAAACGCCCATCACGGCAAATTGATCACAGAGCCCCCCAAAATAACTTTCCCCACCTTCATCAGGGCAATTCTCAGCCCAAAAACCTCTCCAAAGCCTGGAAGGGCTGCTGCGATCGGGCACGACGGGGCACCGCAGCGGCGGTAGCTGCCGGAAGGAATGACTTCTCTGAAATGTTTGGAGATTTTATTCGCGCTGGGTCCATAAATATTTTTGTGCGCACGTAAGCGGCGGTTAGCTGATGGATCTTGGCCATTTCTTGTGCAAAAAAAAAATAGCACAGAGGGAATTTCGCATTTCCTTGATGACAGCAGCCTGGACACACGTGGAAGAGAGAACAGAGTCAAGGTAACACTGGAATTCAGTTTTTATGGCCTATTCTGGTGTTTTTGCCAATAAACAAGGTCTCCCCGAACAGGCATTAAATCACCTTGTGTCCCTTAGGTTTTAGTGATATTCAAATAAATATTAAAAGGCAACGACAGAGCTCAAACCCCCCTCTATTAGGCACCTAAGCTAAAGAGCCATCAAAATTATGCTAAATTAAATTCATTTCAAACCTATTCGGAATGATGGCGCACTCCACTCAGGTTGAATATTTTAATTTCAATGGCAACGAACTGGATAGCAACAGAGATATCCCCATCTTTGAAAGTCTTTGCTGTCCCAGCCTTTTCAAAGGGCTTTTAAAAGCAGCTTTCCCACAAAAACACCCATTTCCATCACGCCCTGCCTAGAAGCATAATACACAGAAGGCTCCTCAGTATCGCCGTTAAATAAGAGACCCCCCTAACCAGGCATTAAATGGTACAGGAGCTCGCACACAACAACAGAGAGCGCTTTCTGTGGCAGCTCGATGCTGCACAAACACACAAGACAAAGTCTGTTGCTGAAGCCCAACACTCTCTTTGGCGGTGCGGTAGCCCAGCCTAGCAAAGCCATCTCGTTTTCACAGCATCACAGAGCCATGGCGCGGTTGGGCTGGGAGGGACCTTCAGAGCCCACCCAGTCCAACNCAGCAGAGGTGCTCCAGCCCCTGATCACCTCCGTGGCCTCCTCTGGCCCTGCTCCAGCAGGTCCATGTCCTGTCTGTGCTGGGGGCTCCAGAGCTGGACGCGGCGCTGCAGGGGGGTCTCACCCGAGCGGGGCAGAGGGGCAGAACCCCCTCCCTCGCCCTGCTGCCCACGCTGCTGGGGATGCAGCCCAGGGCACGGCTGGCTTTCTGGGCTGCCAGCGCACATTGCCGGCTCATGCCCAGCTTTTCGCTCACCAGCACCCCCAAGCCCTTCTCCGCAGGGCTGCTCTCCATCCCTCCATCCCCCAGCCTGTATGGATACCGGGGGCTGCCCCGACCCAGGGGCAGGACCTTGCACTTGGCCCTGTTGAACCTCATGAGGCTCTCACAGGCCCACCTCTCCAGCCTGGCCAGGTCTCCCTGGATGACATCCCTCCCTCCACTGAATCACCTGCACCACTCAGCTTGGTAGCATCAGTTTTGACTCCATGAAATGCAGCCCGCTGAAGACCGGGGGCCAACCTGGCTCAAATCTCCTCCTTGCTCTTCTTTGTCCAACCCAAATCCAGTGCAATCAAGTCCGATCCTTCAGCGACACACCCCCGCCTCTGAGCTGTGCCCGGCCCGCAGTCACACACTCATAAGTTCCAGATGTTTTAGCTATGGGTTTGGTTTATCCCAAGCGAGCGACGTTGCACCCTATGCCACCCCATGCTTGTACAGCAGCGGGGTGAGAGGAGGAAAGGAGTGTTCATCTGAAGACCCCCAACAAATTTTGCCGTAACCGAATGCAAGGATCCACCAAGCAGGAGGGAGAAGAGTAGGAAATGTCGTTTTGGGAGGCGCACAAGGGTTGAGAATGGAGTCGTACAGATGGAAAAGGGGCAACGTAATATGTACTGTACACAAAGCAAGAGGGGTGTTAGGAGTAGTTCGTTGATTACAGGGTTATTTTTGGTCATTTTTACCTTAATAATACCTTCACGTTAGGGCGCCGATCTCGACGCACTGTCTCCAGATAATTTCAGTAACCTAGACATCATTTCCAGAAGTGTCTTAACATAAACGTGAACTGCACAACAGAGTGCGCGCACGGGCTCTCCAGCCGGCCTCTGCGCCTCTCCCCCCACAGCTTTACAGACATCCTACAGGTTGTAGGTGCGATTTAGCTGGCTTTAAAAACAACTTCTCCAGATGTTACGGGATCTCTTTATATCCTCTCTGTATCCCTGGTGCTCTGACGCACAGATGCTGTACGGTTGTAAGGCTGGATGCTGACTCCTCCCCGTCTTCGACTCTGGTGTAGAGCATGAGCTATAGGAAAGGCAGACTTGGAGGCTTTGGAAACCGCAGTGGCATCTTCATTCACAATTAATTAATTATCCCACGAGCAGCGCAAGAAAGGGTTTCGCTCTGAAGCGCCCGCCGGTTGCTTTGCTGAAGGAAACCCCCCGTATCTCAACCACCACTGGGCAGAGGCTGCCGGCACGCTCGCGAGCGCGGTTTTGACCACGTCCCAGCTCCACCGCTGGCAGGGAAGCCAAGGGCCACAGCTCTGCCTCTAAAGCAGGTTTTGCACCATCTGAAAAGACACGCTCCGGAAAGGGAGAGCGCAGGCAAAAGCGGGGCAGCCCTTGCTCTCTCCAGGTGGCCTTTCTGAGCAGCAGAAGGACATTTCAGGTGTGGGATGCTCGTAAACCAGCCGGAGGAACCAGTTATAAATGGCAGATGCTGAGATACTTATTAAGAGTCAAGCAAGGAACATCAGCAGTGGGGTGACTTGTAATCCTTGCTGGCGTGGACTGGAATTAAAATTAATGAGTTAGAAATAAATGGCTAGCCATCCCAACTCGCACCCCGACACGTCTCTACGAGATTCACGTACACGCAGAATCAACCCAATACCATTTCCCTCCTGACCTCTTTGGGTTTGGGGGTGAGAGCCCCAAAAGCACCTTGCAAGACCCAACAGGGTGCCACGGCCATTGACTGGCTTACATCCGTGCCGCTGCTTCTCCCCCTGCCCCAGAGGACACTCTGGGGGACAGAAGGAGCAGTAACACCTCGGAAAGCTGCTTTAGTATGGAGGGAAAGTGCCCTTCGCCCGGAGGGAAGGAAGGCTTTGGGTGACCTGGTTCAAGGATGCAGCTCTTGCTGAGCAGCTTTAACTCCTCTCATCCCAGATTAGCTCCTCTGAACTCACCAGCGGCAAAGCTCTTCCACTTGCTGGAAAGATGCCGTGTTGGTGTGTCGGACTAAACATCTGTGCTTTTAAGCCCCGGATTTTCAGATCAGATCTATGTGTTTGGAGGGAGAAAAAAACAACACGAACTGTCTGTTAGGGGAGTTTCGTTGAACAGAGACACCATTATCTCTTCCTCTCCGTGCCCCATATCACCCCTCCTCTTCTCCTACAGGCAAAGCAGTTCCACAGATTTCAGGGAAAAAAAAAAAAAGCACGTTTTCTGCAGTCAGTGTTCTCCTCTTAAGTCAGAGAGGAGCTACCAGAAACACAGCGTGCAGCTGGCATCTCCCCTCCCACCTCCCCGTTGCAGGGAAGTCCTCGACTTGGGATCTGGGGTTTGAGGAGCAGGTGGGTGGTCTCACCCCCAAGCAGCTTTCTGGGGCAGGTAAGTAAGTAGGTTACGGTAAAGTACGTAAGGTAAAGGTAAGACGTGCGGCCAGCGCTGGGATCAACCGTCATCCTCAACCCACATCAGACACGGTGCCAAAAGCGCTCAAACCCAACGGGACTGATGGAGGTGTGGTAACGCTCAGCACTTGCAATCCAAGCAGAGAAGGTAAGTCAAATCATCGCTATCTTCCTTTATGGATGGCACACTCAGCCATAAAAACATTAAGCACCTTGTCAAGTGGTCTCGCTAGCCATGTCTGCCCCCAAAGGCAGCCACCAGGGAGTGACCCCCAGCCCCTCGAAGCAACCCCACTGCTCAGGATCAGCCCGCCTGGAGCAGGCTCTGTCCCCACTGCCCAGCACCGTGCCTGGCTTGTCCCTGGGTCCCACAAGGTCCTCCTGGCCCAACAGCATCTTCGAGTCAGGCGTTTTTTGCTTCCTTTCTATTTCAAAAGACCTGAGCTATTACCAGAGCTGTGATGCAACGCACCAAAAGTGGGGGTTTAACAGCTTGCCAGGTAAAAAGATGAGTCACACAAGCACAGGAGCGTACGAGGCCATTTATTCGCACAAGCCCTGCAGTAACCGGAGGACTCGGTGGGGCGGGAGAAGGGAAATCCGGCGCCTCTTGTTCACGCCGAGCGGGTCCCTGGGGCAAAGTACTCCCCGAACCACACCTATGGTACGAGGATCTGCTCGCTCGCCACGCCGGGGAGCCAGGGAGCCGGCCTGGAAGCTCTGCAGCCAAGGACAGCGAGGCGTCCCGAGTCCCAGCCTTTGGTCTTTACCATCTTCTAGGTCCTTCCCCGCTGCACAGAAGCTTTGGCTTCAGGGAGCCAGCCATTGTCTGCAGCGTGGAAGAATAACGGCACCGCGTTTCTTTGGTGTCTTGCTGCGTACCCACC